>WEIS01048980.1:0-15638 GCA_013389965.1 Todus mexicanus
CTGTGTCAGAGCAAACAAAAAGCCTAAGTAAAGGTACCTCATTTTACAGATCTGCTTGGAATTCAGAAAAGAGACAGGATGAAACAAATTAAATGATAAGCAAGAAACAACTCTTTCACACTTTTTTTTTCCTTTATGCTTGCAGCAAATGCTGTCACCCTAGAGACAGCAAGATACGAGAGTAAAGATGTAAAAGACCAGGATACCTTCAGATACTGTCCTTTCTCCCTCCCCACCAAACACCCCCCTCTTGTTATCACTGCATGAGAACAGACATAAGGTAAGCCATGGCAGAGAACACATCCATCTGGAAAAACAGCCAGACTGAGAAAAAGGTTATTTTTCAGCTAGATCAGCTCCCTTGATCCATTTTAGCATAAGGCCACACAAAAGGCATAAGTGACGGCTGCTTAAGGAGATCTAGCACTGAACAATGCACCATGGACCTTTGGTGCACGTCCTGAGAAACATGGGTTGGAATTAATCGCAGTCTGTCACGGGATGTTCAGCAGTTTCACCCAAAGGAAAAGAAAAAAATCAACTAGAAATACATATGCACAATGTAAAATATTGGAGATTTCCTACGCAACACTTAATCCTTAGCCTTCCCACCAGCAGAGCTACAGGCACTGCTGATGATGGTCCTTTGGCTTTGGGTATTACAAGGCTTCCCTTCTGGCACAGCAAGAAAACTAGTTTAGAACAACAAAAGGCACTGAGCAATGTTTCAAAGGAGATTTTACAAAGGAAAAGAAAATTAAGCAATCAGCTCCGCTGCTGCATTAATGCATTCACACTAATTCTTCTCTTTTTTTGAGTGTACTCCTAGGTTCTTGATGAGTCTTGGTGCGTTCACTAGGATAAAATCACTGATATCCACAGCAGAACAGAAACCCAGATTCTCAGTACTGTTTGAATTAACGTTCTTAACTATAATCGGGTAATGGAAGCTTGAGCTTCTACACCCAAAACTCAGCATGGTAGAGGAAATGGTGTGAGACTTAATTTTCACAGTGTTATTCTATCATTTTAATTCGCACACAGATCAGACTATTTCTTTGTCTTTAAATAACACTTCAATTCACCTTTAAGCTATGATTAGATTTTTACTTTTCCTGAAAAAATGCCAAGACACTGGCAAATTCAGTTTACACAGGTGACATTTTTCCCATGCGCACGTACATGTGGGATAAGCTGAATGCACTCTTTATTCTGACAACCATTCAGTATCAGGGCCATACTACAGAGATACAGTCTGGAAGAGATATTAGCACGGATGAGTTTTGGTTTAAAGTCTTGTCTACAAAATACATTGATGTAACTATACAGCCTGAACTATATTACCAGACAATTTATTGTAAACAGAATTTACAGTGCAATAAGAGCACCTTTTACTAGTTAAACTTACGTCCTTCTGCAAAAGGTTTCAGCTAAATGAGAAACAGATGCTCTAGCTCCAAAATGTAAGTCAGCTTTGGAGCACCTTACTGTAGGGTATAAAAACTCTGTACCGCAAGAAACATACTTGTTTCACTTTATCTTCAAAATCTGCGTCGTTCTTATCGTAGATCATCTGAGCAAGGCGAATCTGTTCTGCTGTTGCCTGAAAAACGCAAACATCCAATAAAGTACACAAAAGGTAACAATATTTTTTTTTTAAGTATCTCCTAGTGTCACTGTTTACGTTTTTTCAAAATTCTCAAGAACCTTCACAAGAAGGACAGAGGCGCTATGGGGAAGGGATTAACGTCTCCTCTATGCCTATTTTATAGTTTAAAAGTTCGATGGGACAGAAGCAATTTCAACACGTTCTAAACTGTTTGAATCACAGTAAAAGGTCACATAGGCAAGACAATCATATAATAAAAGAGACATTTACCACAGAAGCCTGTGCTTTCACATTATTATTTTATTTAGTATCTGCCACTCCAGAGCTTTATCATAACAAACTGGCAATGGTATTTCTCAATTAATCATGTCTCTGATCATTCCTCCTCACATCACCTTCCACAATCCTCCCCACAGCTGTAGCTTTATGAGCACTTAAAAGACCAAGCCGTGCCTCAAGATTGTGCCTGTGAACTGCTGCACTTATTTTCTTTATAAGCAAATACTGGTCTCTGAAAACTGCTGAAGGATCTTGTCATTGATGAAATATTTGGTGCTTCTGTAACATTTCTGGACCACAAATCCACACTGGCAACTTCTCCAAAAGCTGAAAAATGGATGGATGCACTAAAGTGCCATAAATCTAAACAGGCTGCCCAGAGAGAAAGCAACTCCAGAACACTAACGTCACATCATTCACACCAACCACTCTTCATAGTGCAGCATTTGGAATCTGCTTGAACTGCACTCCCATGAAAATATCAAAGATAACTCTATCCGGCACCATCCTGGACCTAATTTGATTTCTGCTCAGAGGCTTCTATCTCATACTAGAAAAGGCTGATACTGAAAAGAGCCAGGACCCAAAATAAAAATTGATGTGCTGCCGACGACTTCTTCATTTAGAAGGGGACCACCTCATGCACTGAAATTCTTGATGGAAAGGATTCATCCTGGACAGCTGGTTGAATCTCACCTTTTTAAGCCTCACACATGAAATTCTGTGCCTCACAAGTTCAGACTTAATCAGCCTCAAACTGCTTTGCTCTGGAGTTTACCACAAGTATAAACTCTAGAGGAGGTCACCAAGTATAAATGCTGAGAAGAGTGTAAAAGAATTACTCCGTGGTACGCAACCAGCTGCTTGTTCTCTGAGAAGTTACTGCAGCTGTCCCAGTTCCATGAGGGAAGTGACACTAGCTGTGCTCAGAGGCAGCATTCCAAGACAATTAGCGTTTGCAACGTAGCACTATGTGCTACTTCACATTTTCAAAGTGTCATGCTGACAGCCTCATACGTCACGCAGTAACACAGAGGTGAGCCTGCTCTCAAATTCCCCGCAGCAGCCCCGGTTACACCCTCCATGGAAGCTTCCTGGTCAGTGTGTTGCTCTGTGTGAGGGAGCTCGTGCTTGGTGTCTGGTGACGGCTCAGGAGAGAGGAAAAACAAAAGGTTTGCCCGTCTCAGCAATTAAGCCCTGTTGATCCATTTTCTCACTCTGATTTCAGCCTGCTTAGGCCCACTGCAAATTTTAAGCTAGTGAAGAGATTTCCTTTAAAGATATCCAGAGCAAAAACATTCAGACAATGTAATTTCTGCACAGACATGACCAGAAACAGGAAGCCATCGATTCATTTTTTCCATAAACCTACTTTTTTTCAAGTACATGTTAGAAGACAAAAATATGCTTATTTTACAATATCAAATGTGTGATGGTATCTTCAGTTCTCCTGTATAAGCAGAAAGCTTAGAAACAAGTATGTGCAATATTGCTAATATTTATGCCAGTGGATTCCACCCAGATGGAACTGAAGATCAAGAAAAAAACCAGCAACAAAAACCCACAAGATGTGTTTATTACACAAACATCAAATCAATGTCACAGAAAGTTTGGGTTTATTCTCATCGAGTAGCTGTTCTTTATTTTTAAGGCACCCTTGTTACAAGTAACAATGTAGTATCATATAAAATAGTATAACTAAGTTTTAATTGCAACTAGGAAAACAGTAGCATCTTAAGACAGTTAAAACTTTACTCAGCCTTAACAGGATATATTGTCTTTTGGTACAACAGAGTGAAGGAAACTTTTAACTAACAGCTTTGAACTACCACAAAACAGAAGNTCCTTTTAGTAGCTGGAATTTCCAGTGTTCCAGCTGGTGCCCTTGTCTCTCTAAGAAGAGTCAGGCTTCACCTTTTCTGTACCCCTTCAGGAGCTTTCTGAATAAAAGGTGCAAACTTGCCTTGGTTCTTACAGCTAAACCCAGTTCCCTCAGCCACTCGCCTTTCACCCTGTGCCCCAGTCTNTAAATCTAAACAGGCTGCCCAGAGAGAAAGCAACTCCAGAACACTAACGTCACATCATTCACACCAACCACTCTTCATAGTGCAGCATTTGGAATCTGCTTGAACTGCACTCCCATGAAAATATCAAAGATAACTCTATCCGGCACCATCCTGGACCTAATTTGATTTCTGCTCAGAGGCTTCTATCTCATACTAGAAAAGGCTGATACTGAAAAGAGCCAGGACCCAAAATAAAAATTGATGTGCTGCCGACGACTTCTTCATTTAGAAGGGGACCACCTCATGCACTGAAATTCTTGATGGAAAGGATTCATCCTGGACAGCTGGTTGAATCTCACCTTTTTAAGCCTCACACATGAAATTCTGTGCCTCACAAGTTCAGACTTAATCAGCCTCAAACTGCTTTGCTCTGGAGTTTACCACAAGTATAAACTCTAGAGGAGGTCACCAAGTATAAATGCTGAGAAGAGTGTAAAAGAATTACTCCGTGGTACGCAACCAGCTGCTTGTTCTCTGAGAAGTTACTGCAGCTGTCCCAGTTCCATGAGGGAAGTGACACTAGCTGTGCTCAGAGGCAGCATTCCAAGACAATTAGCGTTTGCAACGTAGCACTATGTGCTACTTCACATTTTCAAAGTGTCATGCTGACAGCCTCATACGTCACGCAGTAACACAGAGGTGAGCCTGCTCTCAAATTCCCCGCAGCAGCCCCGGTTACACCCTCCATGGAAGCTTCCTGGTCAGTGTGTTGCTCTGTGTGAGGGAGCTCGTGCTTGGTGTCTGGTGACGGCTCAGGAGAGAGGAAAAACAAAAGGTTTGCCCGTCTCAGCAATTAAGCCCTGTTGATCCATTTTCTCACTCTGATTTCAGCCTGCTTAGGCCCACTGCAAATTTTAAGCTAGTGAAGAGATTTCCTTTAAAGATATCCAGAGCAAAAACATTCAGACAATGTAATTTCTGCACAGACATGACCAGAAACAGGAAGCCATCGATTCATTTTTTCCATAAACCTACTTTTTTTCAAGTACATGTTAGAAGACAAAAATATGCTTATTTTACAATATCAAATGTGTGATGGTATCTTCAGTTCTCCTGTATAAGCAGAAAGCTTAGAAACAAGTATGTGCAATATTGCTAATATTTATGCCAGTGGATTCCACCCAGATGGAACTGAAGATCAAGAAAAAAACCAGCAACAAAAACCCACAAGATGTGTTTATTACACAAACATCAAATCAATGTCACAGAAAGTTTGGGTTTATTCTCATCGAGTAGCTGTTCTTTATTTTTAAGGCACCCTTGTTACAAGTAACAATGTAGTATCATATAAAATAGTATAACTAAGTTTTAATTGCAACTAGGAAAACAGTAGCATCTTAAGACAGTTAAAACTTTACTCAGCCTTAACAGGATATATTGTCTTTTGGTACAACAGAGTGAAGGAAACTTTTAACTAACAGCTTTGAACTACCACAAAACAGAAGTGTCCAGAATACAAGATTAAGTGACAGTAAATAAATCCAGATATTATAATAAAACGGTGTATTTATTATCCAGAAGCAAAAGAACTGTGATGCAACTTCTTAAATAACTTTAAATGATGACCAGTGTGACATTATGACAACAAAACTTCCATTTGGGAAGGTAACATTGTTCTACATTCAAAAAAATGAGTGAGTGGTGATTAAACTGTAAAATCCCACACGTATCTGTTGATCTGTAAAGCCTAAGAAGGAAGGTCCACCCGATATCTAAACAATAAAAATTATGGTGCACTAAAAGATAATGGCTGTGTATTAAATAACCGTCTTTTCCACTGAATTGACGATTACGCAAGAAGTATAAAAAGCGGACGAAGTGCAGAAAAAGGTCTGCAAGACTTATGCATAACATCAGTGAATCGCACAGGTTGGAAAGGTCCTCCAGTGACACCCAGTGCAACTTCCCACTCAGAGCACGTCCCATCGGAGGAGCCAGATGGAGATCCCGCAAACTCTCTAATCCATGACTGTGCTCCTAGTAAACGCTTTTTTTCCTTTTAGTAGCTGGAATTTCCAGTGTTCCAGCTGGTGCCCTTGTCTCTCTAAGAAGAGTCAGGCTTCACCTTTTCTGTACCCCTTCAGGAGCTTTCTGAATAAAAGGTGCAAACTTGCCTTGGTTCTTACAGCTAAACCCAGTTCCCTCAGCCACTCGCCTTTCACCCTGTGCCCCAGTCTCTCAACCATCTTCGAAGCTCTTCCTTGGACTTGATCCCATCTGTCACTATTTGTCTTGTGCCAGGGACCCAAACACTGGGAAGAGTTCTCCACTCCTGTCTTGCAAATGTCAAAAAGAGGAATCTACCACTTCTGTCAACCTACTCGCTATGCTCCCGCAGCCTTAATCATTACAAACCAAAACCAAATTCAACTGCATTTGTTCAAAGTCATTTTCTAAATCCACAAATTAGCATGAATCAGCATCATGCAAAGCACTGCAACACACGATAAGGGCTTGAAGCCACATAACTAGTGCTGCACAGACGAGAATAAGAGTCCCTCCATGTTAAAGATCAGTCTAGGAAACAATAAAAGACACAGTTTCCCAGGGGAGCACCTCTGCCAGCAGAGAACTGAGACAATTCTTGAATTGAGTCCAATTTTGAGAAGTACCTGACAAGAGAATAATGAGTTGCCAGGAGCAGAGACACTGCACTTTCTGTAACCCAGACAAGCACACAACTATCCTGATGGTGAGAATCAAGGCAATGGGCTAAGAGCGTAATTTCAATCTCACAGATGCTCTAAAATAATTCTAGTCCACTAACGGAAAACAATATTAATTTCACTCTGTGAGGACACTGCACAAGAAGTTCAAGATTTTTTGACTTGCATATATGCTCAATCATGTTGGAGAACACAACATGCGTCTAATGAAGCTCTTCCCCACCCACTCAAATTCCTCTATCGACCAGAAACCTTCTGGCATCAGCAGGCTGGTGTATGGAAGAGCTGGGATCTGAGGACAAAGAGGTCACAGGGCAGAAATCCTGACACAGGCATAGAACTCCTCACTGATGGGAAATGTTGCTGAAGAAAGCAAAGCTCCTTAGAGACAAGAATACAGGAACAACTTAATGCTGCGTTGGATTATGGAGTAATTAAAGTGAGATATCAAACACACTCATCCAAAACAGACTGGTTTTTCCTCCTGTCTCTTCTCAGTTTTTACTGAATTTTACAGAAGAAATGTGTATCATGACATGCTCAGTTTCAACCCAGAGATTATATAGTGTCACATACCTGTACTACTTGTTTCTGTGGTTGCGCTGGCTGCGTGGTTGAAATTTGTGTTTTGTCCCGAGTGCCCCGGGTACGTTCACTGCCCACCGAAGTCATCATATACAGTATATACAAAACAAGGTATGTACAAAATAGAAAATCTGAAAGGAGAGAAGAAAAAACAAAAGGAGCATGAGTTAAGGCAGGGCGCTGACTCAATATGCAGGTAATAGACAAAGGCAGTAGCTTCAACTCTTCCTGCCTTTACCATGAACTCTATACACACAGTCCTGAGAAGGCAGCTTTAATACACTATTTACTAGCTTTACTGCAGTCTTTACAGGAAAGGGGGAAATGCAGTGGATAAAAAGTGGGTTTGTCAGCTGATTGGGATCTGTCTAGACCTGTACTTCCAGATGATGTCTAAATCTCGCAGGTTTTTTCCAGTTTCTTAACATACAGACTTTTCGACCTGTAACTGTGATGAAATTTCGCCCCCGTTGCATCACTCCGTAAATTCCCCTAATACCTGCTGTCTTGTTTTGATGCCTGGAATGGAACGACTCTCATAACCTCTCAAAAATCACATTCACGAACTAGGCAGTTCCTCTCTTCCCTATCATCAAACTGCTTTCATGCACATAGACAGAGGTCATGGCCAACGCCCACTCTACTTCTCACCTCTCATTTATAAGAGAAATGATTACGATAACCTTTAAATCCAGCCTCTGTAGCCAGTATTTTTTAGTTCTCCCTCACACTTACAGAAATGATTTATAAACCCACCCATTACCCTGTTTTAAACACACCTTTGTTGGACGGCAAGAAAGAAACCCAAAAGAAACTCTAAATCCCACACATGCATCACTGCTATCCTGTTTGCGGCAGCCAGCTTTCACTCTCATTTGTCCTCTAGCACTGAAATTACCTTGAACCAACAAATTTACTATTCCCTCTGAGTTTGTACAGCATCCAGCACACAGCTAATTAATGAGTAAGGTTTACAGTAGCTACGATAACTGGAAATGGATCTCTCAACTGGTCAGAAGTCATAGTCAAGTGCCTGTTTTCTGTCCCAGTGACACTGGGAAGTGTAATTGCAAACTTGGGGAACTAAAGACAACCTGCAAGTGGTTGGACACCTCGGCAGAAGGCACGTAATCAACCACAGAAGTGCTTTTACCGCAGCACCCATGTATGAACATGCCTCAGCATGCAAGCTTATCAGGGCAGGAGCTTTGGTGCAAGCTGGCTAGTACCGAGTTCAACGCACAGCAATCCTCAGACGAAAACTGAGCAAGCTGCTCCTCTTGCACAGACAGGGATGTGTTCCATACCCACTGCTCGCTAGTGTTCACAACCAATGGGTACTCAACAATTATCCTTGCAACGAAACACTTCAGATTAAACATCAATTCACTATGCTCAAGAGTCCCACCTAGAATCAAAAAGGCAATTAACCCCATTATCATCTAAATCTCTTCTTTGCTTTAGAAATACATTATTGCTGGCCAAAATCAAACCCTGACATTGAATTTCTTCATATGCTAGTTAAAGCATTCAGTGAAGTCTGAGGAGAAAGTATACTTCCACGAATTCTTACATATTTAACAAGAAAAGACCTACCTTTACCAGGAACTGACTGTAGGATGAACTGAATGTGGAACACCGTTTCCCCAGCTTTATGAATATATTCACCAAAGCCAATCTCTCTCCCAGCCTCTCAAGGCTCTAATTCAAGGTACTCTAATTCTGCTATCTTCTAAAGTCCCAGAACATGCAGGCCTTCAGAGCATCAAATAGCCAGATACAGTCAGAACAGAGATTATTCGAGCTCGTCACAACACGTTTCATGGAAAACAAAACATTAAGTAGATTTGGGGATACTCTGAACAGCTTGTTCAACACTTATCGCTGACTATCTCGTCATGGCTGTCCACTGGCATTTTAAACCTTCAGTTTTCAGCTGAGTTTGCAGTACAAATTACTTCTGCTCTTTGTGTTGAAATCTGCTTTAGATGCCCTGCTGGCCAGACTGCCAACATCCAAAAACTTAAACTGATATAGACTGATAATAAACCTTGGGTTGTTTGGGTTGTTTTTCAAGTATCGGTCAGCTCATCATGATTTGAACCTAGCACAATGAGCAATGAAAAAAAAACCACTGAACAGAGATCATGACAGAGAGCACTATGTTCTCTGAAAGACAAGCTAATAGTTTCAAATACGACTATCTGGAATTTGCTGTGATTTAAAATGTGTTGAGAAATCATAACTCCATTGGGTCTCAATTTGTTCGCAGTTTCTGAATTAGCATCATATTTACACAGACTCTTGTACCTAGGAATTCCGACATGCATTTCAACACTATTTTCTCTAATTTCACCAAAGCTACTCAAAATATTGCAATCCATGACAGCACTACTTACATTACAATAAAGAGTTTTGTGTGTGTTTGTAAAGCAGACACTCACGTGTAGCCTACACTTCTGATAGCCAGGCAACTGATGGTACCTGCAGAGGACTGTATCTTTTCCACCTCTCCTAACATGTATTTTATGGTGTCTCTGTGCCACAGATGTTTAAGCCAGGTTTGTTTTTTAGGATGGAAGGATAATTTAAGGAAAAAACCAGGCACACAAATGTTTGAAACACTCCTGCAGGATGAAGTGGCACAGTTAAGATCAGCCTGCTAGTGGGAACAGAGACAACCAACCTGAGCAGCATAACGGGACCTTTAAAGAAGATTCTCATTGTGCTGACTGTGCAGCACATAAGCAGCACAAGTTGGCAACAGGTCTGAATCAGAAAACCAGTGCAAGTGGAAGCCTCTTCCTGGCAGCAGTATGCACTTGTTTCAGACAGGCATGGAAACACACTCTCAGTCTGACATTCCCCATCAAGCCAAAGTGGACACCTTATAATCTATTTCAGACACCATACAGTCTTCTTAAAAGCACAACTGGCAGCTTGATATAAAGAGAGCTTTCAAAACGAAGCTATTTTATTTCCTCTTAGCTGGCTCCCACTATCTACAGGCAGCGTACAACGACAGCAACCAGTTCGGGCCCGGCACACGCAAAAAGTCGCTGACAGGTTCTGCTCCACTGCCCAGGGAGCCACCGCACCTCCCTGGCACGGGGACACCTTCACCACACCGGGCTGAGGCTTCGAACCCTACCATCTGCTCTCTAGAGTACCAAAGCAGCAGGCAGAAGGGAGGTCGATAGACACTGCCTTCAAATTACCATAGTGACTATAATTTCAAGTGTTAAGTGGGATATCATTAATTAATAAGACGGAGCAGAACACGAACATTTCCTTGCTTGCAAAGCAGCTTCTTATTCTCTCCAGTTCTTCATATTAAAGTCTGTTTGGCAGGTTGTTGTCACAGAAATGAGTAAGATATCACAAACTGATTAACTTAATTTTAACAGCAGATCAAATGAGGAATGAAGATTTGAGACTGAGAAGAAGACAATTATTAAAAAAAAATCTGTTTAATAATGATTAAAAAATATTCAGTCAAGCAGATGTTTCCATTTTCATGTCAGGATCTGGCTCGGTGCAAACGTCCCTCATCAGCAGACAATACTTGACCTTGTAGCCACACTGCAACTCTAGGAAGCAGACAAGAAACTTGTGTTTTGAACAAACAGGCCCCTGAAGCACTAGCAAAAAAGGAGAAAGTACTGAAGAGACCAGATTTCCCAAAGTTATGTAAAGAAACTGGTCATACTTTCTTTCGTAACAAGAAGAAAAAAGAAAAAAAAAAGCACCGAAAATAAGCGTAATAGAGGCATAGAATAGGTAAATCATCCCATATTTCAGTGTTTGGTTTGTTCTAGCATTTCTATCTGTACAGCAAGTTCAGTCCCAGGACCAACAACAAATTCAATGTTGCATAATAAGCAGTCACTGGACTGGTGATGGAATGGCAACAAGTACTCTACTTTCTAAAAGCGGTACCTAAGTACTGGCATCTCAGCACTCAACTTTCCTAAAGCGACCAAAGTCTCCATATCGTAGTTAAGTCTTATCCAACACATTTAGCTGGTTTTGCTTTGGATTTTAGAAGGAAAAGAGGAAGATAAAGAATCAAAGAGTAATTGAATGCATACCAACACAAAAAAACAGGTTCTTTAAAGCTATCATAATGCTGTCTTTGATCTTTCATTCAACTTTCCTTTGGCAGGAAATATAGTCCTTTTAGACTCAACGAAGTCAAAAAAGCTACAGATACACAGAATACAAATCGACTCGACAGGTTTGCAAGGCCTGCAAGACGCACTAAATCTATTGCTGAACTTCCAGGGACACACCTGACTTTCAAGAATCCTTCTAAAGTTAAATACTCGCATCCATCAGTTGAACAAAACATCTGCAGTTTCTATTCTTTTCCTGAGGCAGTCTCAAGAAAGTTATTTTCTTGACTCTTTGGATGGGGAGCTGCAATAAAGAACACTTTGCAGAAATCTCCGTGAACACCTTAGAAGTCTTTTTACGCTCTAAGTACAAAGCTACTCAGTCAAGGATTTCTCCCAATGACAGAGCTGAGGAAAGGCTGCAGGATGCTGCCTCATCATGGCATGACTACTGTACATGTAGAATGATTCTGCATTTTACTGCTACAGCAGTAGCATGACATTAGCATGAGGAAAGAGGAGGAAAAAGTATGTCTGCAAATCATCAATATAATGCATTTCCCTCAAGTGCTGTTGTCTAAAGCACCTCACGCCCTTTATTACTGCTTGAAAGGGTAAAAGAGTACACGAGTCAGATGTTCCTCAGGAGCAGCACTCATTACTCACAGTCTGTACTGCCCCAAGCCAACGATACTGAACCAGAGCTGAACCTGATCCCGAGAGGATTCAGGTCTTGTCTTCTGGTCATCTAGAGTAAACAGGAAAAACACTGATGGTCAGGAGTAGACTTGCATCTCTGGCAGAACACCACAGGAGAAAGCAAGTGTAATCCCTGTAAATACCAACATGAACATATAAACTAACATATACACTTCCAGTTGTGTTAGCAGAGCATACCAAATAAACAAGTGAAAACTTATACCCACCTTTCTTAAAACTCACTGAGTGGTCAGTTGAAGTTATTATTCTGTCAAGTCAATCTACAATTAACTAGATTCATATCCTGATCTACAGAAATCTGTAATTTCTCTTCACCAGAAAAGTAGCCCATTCAAGGACTAGCATTACCAAGATAAAGAAATATACAAATACATATCACAAATAAAAGATCGCATTGTTTTGGAAGAGAAGGAAGCGCTCATCTTCAAAAGACTGTTAGACAAAAGCTGGTCACATATCCAGAAACCCTCTCAAGGGCATGATGTGGAAGAGAGACTGACTGGTGCATGTTTTCCACTAGTAGAGCAGGTTTCAGTCATGGAAGTTAAGTAATATCACAAAAATTATTTTTTTAAAAAAGAAAATCTTCTAATCTCACAACAGCTATCTTTGCTATCATCCCAGTGTCTCTGCCTAACAACTACCAGTATATGCTAAAATGTAAATATCCCAGCTTTAATCAAAATCTGCCGGCTACACCCAACAAACATCCAGCAGACCTGCCCTCATCATTTCCTTATAAATATTCAAACTTCAGAGGCAATAAGTGCCCTTATTCATATAGGAATTTCTGAAGGAGGAATCTAAATTTCCCCAAATTCAACTTGCATTGGTATTAAAAAAAAATAAAGACCATCAAACTAAAATCACACAAGCCTAGCTGACTGCCACCTAGGGCTTTACTTTACCTTTCACACAAGCAAGGTAACCCTCAGACTACTAAAAACCTGGCTAGCAAAACCCACCCAGCTCTGCAGCTGTCAAAAAGACAACGTTCCTGAGTGATTCTGGACAATCAAAAGGTAGTGAATGCCCTAGAAGATTCAGAGGCCTTGAGCTCACGTTTCAGACTTCAGTATCTACAAAGTCACTGTTCTCATCTTTTGTTGCCTTTCTGCAAGAACGTCATTTTAGATAGCAACTGGTTCAACTTCTACATCAAAAACAATGAAGCCTTGCTCCCTGTCCTAATCACATGCCCCATGGTTGCAAGGAGCTGCAAGATGCACTGGTTATCAGCACTCACCACTGACTGTAATGAAACTTTAAGTAAGGAACTCAGACAAACTGCTTATTATTTTCTAGATAAGCACCACTCTCAGAACTATCAGAACCAGAGGCTCTTAATAGACCATAACGCAGATTAGACCACAGCCATTGCCATGAATTACACAAAACAAAACCAACAAAAACCCAACCAATCAAATAATGAAAACCAACAAACAGCTGCACTGGCCCACACAGAAATATAAAGTGTCGAAAAGAGGAACTCTCTCTGAAAAGCAGAGATCCTGTCAGGAAGGAGCAACAGCAAGTTCACTTTTAAAGTATGCTTTTCTGCTGCGGAATACTTCAAGAAAAACTCTGGTCTGTCCTCATATTCTAAGACCAGAAGGAAAAATTAAATACAAGCTCCTGTCATCTTTGATGGAAGAATCTTATTCCTTGCCCTCTGTCATAGAAAAGGCTTTTCTTATGTGAACCCTCTCTAGAAGCTACTGAAGAAAAAGAGGCAACGTACTGCCACCACTGACCACGCCATATGCTGTCTGAGCTGCCAGCTGACTCAGAATCGCAGGTTAGGAGGCACAGAGACCACAGTGCCTCAGAGGTTCCTTGTGGTGCTTGCACAGCCATGCACACACTACTTCCTCTTGCTACAGCAAGAAAGGAATACCTCCATTTCCAAGTCCTCTGCTCTCATGTTTTCTAGCCTACTGAGATAAAAGAAAATGCTAGCCACACCAATACACAGTGTAGACGCTGTTTATTCCATCACTGCTACATTCAGTGGTGAAGAACCATCAGTACTGCAAATCTCCTCTTCATACCTGTTTCTCCAGGTTTGTCCCCCCAAAAAATGGAACATTCAGAAAAGAAAAACAGAACAGGTAAAGCCCTCAGTATTTTCCTTCCTAAGGTTTCCTGAGCAGCATCCAGTGAAAGTACGTTAGTGTCTGCAACTTCCAATCAAGCAACAGCTAGAACTACAGCCCAGTCACCCCCCGCAACAAATACTCTGAATTATACACTTCATTAACTAACTAGAAGGGTTGTAAAAACCATTAACTAGTACTTCACAAAAGGAAAGGTTTATTTGCAGCTGAGTTAAAAAAAAATCTGAGCTAGCAGGTTTTTCAGGGCTGAAAATCATCACCCTCTGCAGTCACAACTAGCACAGCCTTCCTGACGTCACACACAAGCAGAGCAGAGTCTGGGACAAACAAACAAACAAACAAACAAACATGACTGCAGAGTTTTAGTTCCCATTTGGGACTTGGTTGTATATTCATTCTAAGTTCAACCCATCGTGCAAGTAGAACCTGAACAGCTCATTCCCTTAAAATCAAGTTTCAGCTCACATCTGATACCACACAATGGTGAGCCATCACCAGAAATGGCATCCTCGCTCCCCTACTCCTGAACCCCATAACATTGCCATTTCCCTACAATCAGACCAAGGATCGTGCAGCTGCAGAGGGAGTGGGTTCAGTGAGCTGACCCAAGAGCAAACTAAACCCTCTGAAACAAAACAGTGAGTCAGTTAATAAGCTTATCCAGTGGAAAACTATGTGGCTATACAACTGCTGAATCTGACACGAGGAATAGGGATCAAGTTCACAAGGAAAGGGGGAACTTGCATTTCAACAGCCACGCACCATTAAAAATAGGCAAAATGTGAGGTTTCGTATTTTATTTTCCTAGGATCCAGTACAGAAAGACTTGATCCTGGTCGGGCCTGACCAGGATCTGTGCAACAACAAGAGAAGAACACTAAAAATGCCCAGAAGGCATTTTCAAAAATAAAAAACTTCCAGGAAGGGACTTCTTTTGATTACCAGTGGAAAAATAGAAGCTTCATCACCTTTATGGAGGAACGCTCCTTAATGCCTGGCCTCTTGAATACCTGTTAGCATTCAGCAACTTGCAATGAAGAATACTTACAAAAACTTGGAGGTGCTTCTATCCAGACAAGAGGAGGTTATAATCAACCGATGTTAGGATAGCCTAACACACCTTACGGTAATCTAAAATACCGTTCCCCAGACAGAAGTATCTGTCTACATTCACTTTCAGGCCTTAAAGTAGAGACTCAAACTACAAGCAATTCAGCCACCAAAAGCAATCTTTAGTATTTTGTATGTACAGCTAAATATTCTATGTTTTTGCCAGTCATCTTTGAATTTCACTTTCACAGGAGTAGTACACTTAAATGTCCACCCTTTCCCTATCAAAAGTCCCACCTTGAGAAGGTTTGCTCTCTCTGCCAGCTCATTAAAACCCACAGCAGTCCGTCTGAGAGGAAAAGGAGGAAATCCAGACAGACTTGTCTAGGAGCACAGCGCTGGGTGACCGGGAAATTCTTCAAATGGCTCCA
>WEIS01048981.1:565-11062 GCA_013389965.1 Todus mexicanus
TTCAATAATTGCTACACCGAAGTACTGTTTGTTTTTCCTTTCCCTTGAAAAAAATGACACTAGCACAAAAAAAGTGGAGGGGAAGAGGAAAAAAACGTAACACAGTAAATTTGTGTTAATGTTTTTATCTCCCCTCTAACCCCTTCCTATATTACGCTTACTGGTGTTTGTGCAAAATAAAGCATTCCACCACGTGTAGTCCAACATAAATAAGTGCTGAGTATATTCATGTATATATATATGAGAATAGCTGTTTAAGAACAGCTTTACAAGATACTGTTTTTCAACAGTCAACTGCATGGGCATGGGATACAACCTAGCAGTATTCTTTTAATCCTTCAGCACAAAATACATCTTTAATGCTATTACTTATGAGTTTATGGAAAAAAAGAAATGCAATACACTATCCTGATATAATGCAAATACAATCTCCAACTATGTTTAGTTTACCCTTCTTAACATACTCATGTTCCCATTAAAATCAAAATAGGCTTTCAGCACCTAGTCCATGAGCTGTTCTTCCCTTACTCTGATGTTAGATAAAACTCTCAATCTCAGAGCAATGATCAGAGCTTAAAAACTTCCCTATGCCCTCAATGTAGGAGTCCATTCTATTGATCCAGTATTTTAAAAGAAAGTAATTAAAAAAGGCACACTTAGACAGAGTCCATCTGTCTTCTCTTGGTTGTTTTTTTTTTTTAAACTGAACTGTTTCACAATTAAGAAAAACAGAGACTATTGAGATTGTCAGAGCATGCTTCAGGAACAGCTTTAATATCACCCCCTATGGAAAAGCCAAACTACAAGTCTCAGCATTCAGAGCAACCACTCTCACTACTGAAATAATACACAAGAGACAGATGCTATTTCCACCCCTTTCTGGGAAAGGAGGAGGAAGGGAGGGCAGGGGGAAGACATCTTAAGAGACCACTAGGAAACAAATTCTGTCCTCTTGTGAGGTTAAGAAATATCTATGCTAACTAGCTCCATGCTCACCAAGACATGCAGTCCACCTCCAAGACAACCAACTGTTCATGTGAATTGTCAAGCTAGCATTATCCAGACGCCAAACTCAAGACTGCTGAATCTGTCACACGGAGCCAGTTGTGTACAAATTACCTTCTACAATGGGAAGATTTATCAGTGTAGCCATGGACAGACTTTGGTAATCAATAAGCAATCTAAATCCAAACTGTTCTTACAGTGCCTTAAGGCCTCTTAAAATGCTCAGCTCTACTGAAAGCAGAGTTCATAGTTGCAGAGCTGGTCCAATACACTTTATATTCTAGCAGTTTTTATAGGGGACTATCTCTTTTCTCCCTCAAATATTTCATAAAAGATTGTGCTAATGTTGCAAAGAAAACGCTAAAAAGTATGACACGTTATTATTGAGGACATTATTTATTCTTTCTGTTGTTGAAAATTTTATGTTTAACGTTAAGTATCATTACTTTGAGTCCTGTGAAGTGGAAGGAGGATAAAACAACGTATTTTTTTGTCTACTTCAGAGTCTGCCATTAAGACAGTCTGCCTTTGCAACCTGCACTCTCCTACAGTGAATCATTCCATAGTGGTAAAATTAAAACTATGAGCCCTGGAAAACATTCAAGTGTTTTTAGAAGTCCCAAACAAGCCACTGATCTGAGCCACTGCAGATCAGTAGCAGCTAGATTAGAACTCTATCCTTTGCTCACACTACCCTAATTGACTGTATTTTTCTCTTTAGAAAACCTAACATTGTTGTTTTGAATGGATGTTGCATCACATTTTCTACAATGAAATACGATTTTTTGTTTATTTTTCAAGCATGCAGTTTTAGTGACTCTCTCACTTACCTCAAAAATCAGTGTAGCGTTGGGAGGTATCTTTGGGGGGCTCCCAGCTGAGCCATAGGCATATTCTGGTTTGCATGTAATACGACAGATCTCACCAACCTTCATAGTTGCCACAGCAATGTCCCATGCTTTGATCACCTCACCTATGCAAGTCACATTTCAATCAAATGATTGTTAGACATAGGTGGAAGGCATGACTAGCTGTGAAACTGAGCATCATTACTTTTAGTATACAAAAGCTAAACCAGCAGAAATACTGCGCTCACTCTGATTTATGTACATCAGTTGTAACTCTCATCAAATTATAGTCACCTGGGGACCCAAAAGTGGCTACATTTCTTCATTCTACATGTACTGATTCGTTTCCTTCCATTACTTCCTCGTCTACAGAGGATACAAGTCATCTGAACAGAGACATGTTCTGAAGTTCTTGGCACAATCTCAAGAGTGAGGAAATAACAATAAACTCTTCCAAGAGGAAGGCCTTAGAGTGAGAGATTGCCTGCTTATATTTGAAAACAATCCAAAACAACGGCCTTTTCTCTCTGTACTTTATCAATTGGCAACGAGCAGCACGAGTGGTAACTAAAAGTTACATTCATTTTTAACAGCAAGGGGGAGTAAAGTAGGAGAAGCAGTATTCCTTCTGAAGCCAGACATGAATAGAAGCTGGAACCTCAAGTAACAAAATCTTATCTCTTACTCAAGCTCTTTACTTGCTACTCCTTTCAACTCAATCAAGAAGATTTTCTATTAGACTTATATTAATAGGTACAATTCACGATTTCAATTTCAATACACTGCAGAATTTATCTCCCAAATAAAAAAAGCTGCAAGTAACGAATTGCCAGGGAGAGCTCAGATTGAGTAATGAGATTTGCTGGAACAAGGGTGTTTGGATTTTTGCATTCAAAAATGAAGGCTTTTGATGATGATGGGATGCACTGCTTCACGAGTCATATTTGGGTTAATTTGGGAGTTCAGGAGGAAAAGGGAGTACATTTCATCACGCTGCAGCTGACAGCTGCCACTTTACACCCTGTCCCCATATCTGGATATAAGCAGGTGGATAGATGACAGTAAAGCAGTAGACGTGGTTTACCTAGACTTCAGTAAAGCATCTGATACAGTCTCCCACAGCATCCTCACAGCTAAACTGAGGAAGTGTGGTCTGGACAACTGGGTAGTGAGGTGAACTGTGAACTGGCTGCAGGACAGAAAGCAGAGAGTAGTGGTCAATGGGACAGAGTCTAGCTGGAGGCCTGTATCTAGTGGGGTTCCCCAAGGGTCAGCATGGGGACCAGTACTATTGAATATATTCATTAACAACTTGGATGAGGGAATAGAATGCACTGTCAGCAAGTTTGCTGATGACACAAAGATGGGAGGAGTGGCTGACACACCAGAAGGCTGTGCTGCCATTCAACAAGACCTGGATGGGCTGGAGAGTTGGGCGGGGAGAAATGTAATGAAATATAACAAGGGCAAGTGTAGAGTCTTGCATTTGGGAAAGAACAACCTCAGGTATCAGTGTAGGTCGGGGACTGAACTGCTGGAGAGCAGCGAAGGAGAAAGGGACCTGGGAGTACTGGTCGACAACAGGATGACCATGAGCCAGCAATGTGCCCTTGTGGCCAGGAAGGCCAATGGCATCCTGGGGTGTATTAGAGGGGGTGTGGCTAGTAGGTCAAGAGAGGTTTTCCTAGCCCTCCACTCTGCCCTGGTGAGACCACATCTGGAGTACTGTGTCCAGTTCTGGGCCCCTCAGTTCAAGAAGGACACAGAACTGCCTGAGAGAGTCCAGCACAGAGCCACTAAGATGATGAAGGGAGTGGAACATCTCCCTTATGAGGGAAGGCTGAGGGAGTTGGATCTCTTTAGCTGGGAGGAGACTGAGGGGTGACTTCATTAAAGTTTATAAATACGTAAAGGACGAGTGTCAGGAGGATAGAGCCAGACTCTTCTTGATGACACCCAATGATAGGACAAGGGGTAATGGGTGTAAACTAGAACACAAGATGTTCCACTTGAATATTAGGAAGAACTTCATTACAGTGAGAGTGACAGAGCTGTGGAACAGGCTGCCCAAGGGGGTTGCGAAGTCTCCTTCTCTGGAGATGTTTAAAATCTGCCTGGACAAGTACCTGTGTAAGTTGGTGTAGGTGGTCCTGCTCCGGCAGGGGGATTGGACTAGATGATCTTTTGAGGACCCTTCCACTTCCTAACATTCTGTGATTCTGTGGTCACAATTAAGTACTCCTGAATTTGAGTCTCTGCCAAAAAAACAATCAAGAAAACGCACATTCTGGGTATTTAACTACCCTTTGTCACTATGCTTCAGGGCAAATTTTCTGCCTTGGAGTGTTCTGCCTGAAGTCTATGAATTCTTCTGCAAACCTCATCAAGGGGCTACAGTTTTCACATTCACAAAAATCTCAAAGCCATTCTGATTGAACCATTCTACGAGAATAAACCTTAAGCTCTGAAAGCAACTTTGAATAGCAACTTTGATACACAAAGCAGCCAGAAATGCAAGAAAATCTCATCTAAATTATTAGCAAAATTGATCAATACCGAACACAAAATATTACCTTTCCCCAAGTCAAATGAAAACTTGTCTCTCCTGTCCAGACTGGAATCAAATTTCGTGCCATCCAGAAGCCATCCTGTGTAATGGACGGTCACTTTATCACCTATCATGGGAGACTCTGTCCCACTGCCTTCTCTCTTGACAACCTGAATAAAAAATAAGTAACATTAATGACGAATACTTAGTGCCTACTGGACATTAATTCATGAACTCCATTTACTTAGATGCATATGCTATCATCTTCAGTAGACAAAGGTTTTGTGGGTTTACTTCTGTTATCTGGAACTGGATTGACTATTCTGACTACAGATTAGCAGCGTTGCAAATGCAGGAACCTCAAGATGGCTCTGTTGTGATATGAGAACTTAACTGGCACCAGTTGGCACAAGTTTACAGATCTCTGCATCTATAGTTAGCAATGTCACCTATCTTTCCTCAACAAGATTTTAAATGTTCTTGAAACTTAATCAGGATTATGCAGGTTGGGTTTTTTTATTTTATTAAAGTACTTTTCTTGCCACCACTCTAGCATCACCCACATATGATGGAAATGACAGCTCCCTCCACTCAAAGCTGAGGCAATGTGGCCATCTTAACAAGCTGAAAGCACCTCACTGGATGCATAAAAGAAACAAAATACAAAAAACAACAACAAAACCCCCCAAAACCAAAACTACCTGCTTCGTTTTGCACGGAGAGAATGCTCAGTGTGAAAATGGATGCCTGACCTCACACAGTACACCACCCCTTACCTTGTACCGTTTCAGTGCTATAGCACGTACTAGCATTGCAGAACTAATCTACTGATTTCTGCTCCAGGGAACGGAAAATTCAGCAACCACTCTCACAGAGTTAAGGGAACAGAGACATACAAAAATGTGAATCTGCAAATCAACTTGAACTACATCATGTTTAGGGAGATAGATAGATATATATAAACAAACAATGTATCCAAACAAGTAATTTTAAAGCAGCCAATCTGAAGTCACTTTGAAATAATAACTGCATTTAATGGAAATTTACTACGCTTTTTCAAATGCCATACTCTTGTAGCAGCATATGAAGTTATTCAACATGGAAGTAATGAATATCCCATTTTCAGTATTTATACAATATTGCTCTTCTGCATTTTTCTTTTTCAAGAGACTTGTTTCACTCTTTTCATATACTCAATATGGCAACCCTATTTTACATAAGTTTCGCAATCCCTTTTCAGATGGAGAAACCTGATTTTTCCGTTCAGATTTTGATTGCAAATATTTCTATTTTAAAACTTGAATACTTACACTAGAAGTAGTGCAAGCACATTCATCAAAACCAGGACAGTATTCTGATACAAAGCTAATTAATAAATATAAAAACCTCCTGGAATCAGTCCAATGATACCAGTAGAGAAATGGTGTAGATTAATTCAGAGTTAAACCCTTGATTTCAATGGGTTTATTTTGCACTCTGACAACTACTAGAAAAATAAAATCTATGAAGACTGGACTTCATGTCTTTCTGCCTTATCAATTCACAATCTCACCTCTTCCAAGGTTTTTACAGCCTCAGTTCTTTTGCCAGTATTTTCTCCTCCCTTCGATTTTTTTTCATTACCTACTGCTTGTCCATCATCAAAAGGTGGGTACTGCATGGAGTGGGCAGACACACACTGCATTTTACCTTGCTCATAGACCTGAGATGCAGGTGACCCACCGACAGCTTCCTGGGCAGACATGTAGATAAAAACCTCTAACGTTAGCAGATACTCTGCTACGTGCTAAAAAATAAAACTCTGACCAAAGCATGTTAGCAGGAAACATGGGAAAGCAACGTATAGAAGCCAACCACTATATTCAGTCTGGTCCCTGATATCTCTCCTGAACCGGTTAAGACTTTAAATGTTAAAACCACAATTTTGTCTTTGCTGTGGTGCTGCTTTTATTCTTCTAAGCATTGTAACTCTGAAATTTCACTGTGATTAAAAAACTGCGTGTAGAGATCGTTAGAATTTTTAAGAGAGACTAAAGAAGTTTCTAGAGATATGGAAATAGGAAATATCTGCCAGAGGAAGTTAGCACAACTCCCCCTCATGGTATAAATTCTGCTATCAACTGACTTTCCAGCACAAATAAGCCGGTCTACCGGCATTCTCAACCTACGGTACAAACCTCGACCGCAGCAGCCAGCCCTGCGGCAGAGGTTTCCCCGGCAGCTACCCGCGGCCCCACATGCAGTTTGTTAAAGGGCAGCTCTCCCACCGAGGCTGAGCCAGCGGGGCGGCCTGTCCGGCTCCTGCCGCGGGGCTGCGTTTGCACCTAGCCCACGCAGGTCGAGAGACTGCTCGCCCCTACGAAGACGGAGAGCCCCATTTCCAGGGCGCTGAGAGAAGGCACGCCGGAGCACGCAGCGCCGATCCGCACCAGTTCTGAGCGCAGACGAACGCACGTGTCCTGCCGAGGCTCCATCTTTATTTCCCCGCCCTCGAACAGGNCGCCCGGGCCTCCCGCGCGCCGCCGCTAATGTTTAATCGCCCCGGCTGCGCGAGCCTGGTGGGCGGCCTGGTAACGGCCTCGGCCCCTTCCCACCAGAGGACGAAACAGGCCCTGGCGGGGGCCGGGTGCCCGGGGAGCACCCGCCGGCCGCGGCCCGCTCCCTACTGGCCTCTGAGTCAGTGCGTGGGTGAGAGCGGGGAGCTGGCCGCTGCCAGGTACCTTGAGGACACCCTTATCCTGCTTGGGGGTGATGTCCGCCCCTTCCAAGGGAGTCCCGTCCGCTTTCATCTCCTCCGCCGTCATCCCGCCTGCCGTTGCCACCGCTGCGCACGAATGGGGCCGCCTCACAAGGGTGGGGGTTAGGGTCGGCACCGGCCTCCCGCCGGGCTGGGTCTAGCGCCTCGCTGCGCCTGGAGCTCGGAGCGGCGGGGACGGCTGCCGTGCGCCTCCTTCTCTCCTGCCTTCGCTACAGCGCCAGCCCCCGATCGGCGGGGAAAAGGAAGGGGAGGGGAGAGGGAGGGACCGAGAAGTTTCTAGAGGCAGGCGAGCTGCTGCAAAGCGGCTGGCAGTGCTAGAGGTCGGGGTGGAAGTGCGGCTCGCCCTTGGGGGCGGAGAGGCTTTCCCCAGCGGGGCGGGAGCAGGCAGCCGCCGGGCTAGGTGCGCCCAGCTCTCGGAGGTGGTGCAGAGGGGCCCGGCACCGAGAAGGAGCCCCTGCGCCCCTCACGGGCAAGGTTTTGCTCTAAGCTGCACGTAAGAGTAAAGCCAACCTTCCTGCCACCTCAGTATTGGCAGTCCTTTGCAGGTGTGACGGCTTGTTTTCGCCCGCTATGCGCTTGTGGACGATTACGGGAAAGGTCGTAGAAAAGGCACGAAATACCGTGCCGGCAGCGAGCGCGCTCCCTGGGGAGCTTGGGCTTGCCGAGCTGGGGATACCGTTAGAAACCATGTGCGTGAAAACGGTTTGTTACCCTGGACCAGGAAAAGTGAAGACATGCTTAGGGTACAGGATGTAAGCTCTGTGGCTTGCCTATCTGTATCCATCGGGTAAGTAGCACTGTTTTGTGCTTCGACCTGCTGCTCAGCTATTTGGGGGATGCATCAATAAAAAGAGATTCCCCCTCCGAATAGGAAGAGCATTAGTGGAAGTGTGGAGGAACTAGCAGACCAGGTTTTGGGCTTACTGGGCACCTGTAACACACGTTGCAGGCTATGTGCTACTTTAGGCCAAATCATTTGCTACTTCCAATGATGTAAAATTGGACCAGGACCTTGTCCCTAATTTCAGGCATAAATAACTAAAACAAGTGTTAAATGCACTTAACCTTCCACTGCAAGCCATTAACATGTGCTCCGGGCGCAGCTTTGCGTACTCCCTGTGTTAGGCAGCCTCTTCCCCAACCTTGAACTTTCCTTTCCCCACTCCTGTCCCGCTTTCCCCATGGGTGTTGGGTGCTGCGAGGGTGCAGGGTGGCCCAAACTGCCTGCTATGGTCAGTCCTCTGTGCTGTTGGCTTCAAAACAGAGCCTGGGCTGCACAGCTGCAGCTATATCACAAACTCCCCCTGAGTGTCCGAGGAATGGATAGATGCGTGCTTGTGCACATTCTACCTTTGCATCTTCAGCATGATTTGATCCTTCAGTAACCAATCCAGTCATTGAAGGTAAAAGAAGAGAGGCGTTCAGGCTGGTGTTAAGTGTTATAGCAGCGCTTTTCCAAACCGCATTGCTGTCTCAGGTCATGGGCCTGTGCTATGCTGACCTGTAAGTTCAGAAGGGATCCCTGGAAACACTGCAGGAGGTTTGGCAGCAGTATGTGAGGTTGGTCTGAAAGTGGGCAGGTTGCATCTGTCCTGACTCTGCATGCAAGCTGGAGTTCTGTGCCAGCAGAAGGTTGCATCTGTGCACAGTGCACAATGACTTGAGCCGTTGTAGGTTGGCTCTGCCTATTCCAAAGGAAAGTGGTAGCAAAAAGAGGCTAAGTAAGGAGCCTGTAGTTACTCCAGCAGGTGGGTGTAAACTGCAAAAGCTACAGGTTTCCCATGTAAAAAAGCATGATTTTCAATCTCACCAAACATACATTTTAGTGCACTTTGAAACTAAGTAGGGGGAAGGTAGGAACAAACAACTGTGGTTTCTCACCGCATTTGGTCTACAAGCTTCCAGCTCCTGTCAACTTGCAGCTTAACATGGATGAGTTAATTGACTGCAAATTAAATCTGTAGGGGGTACAAATCTGGTCCTGTACATAGACACTGGATCCTGGCATACTAAG
This sequence comes from Todus mexicanus, assembly GCA_013389965.1. Taxonomy (NCBI): domain Eukaryota; kingdom Metazoa; phylum Chordata; class Aves; order Coraciiformes; family Todidae; genus Todus; species Todus mexicanus. The sequence continues at coordinate 9,739 of WEIS01048981.1, forward strand.
GAACACAGAAGCATGTAAGCTGATTCTGGTGTAGCAGGTCATGTTAGAGACACAGCAATAACATGGAAGGTATCTCATCTGTCCCCTTGCTAATGGTTCTGTATGGTACTGAATTTGTATTCTCCAGTCAGCACTAACACACAAGTTATGTGCACTCCCAATTCATCAGGACTGATGTCTCTGCGTCTAGATTTTTTTAATAAACAACTGTATGTTGTTTTAAAATAAGTTTTTACTGGTCATCTACCTCGTGTTTTACAATGAAGCTTCTGTTTGAGACTAGTACTTTTCCAGGTGTATATTGTGCAACTTGTAATCCAACATTTAAACATTGCACTATGTAGAGATGGTGCCAAATTAGCTAGAACTGCCAAACAATCAAGTTTAGAAAAATGATAAATAGTAAAAAGGGAAGGAGATCTTCTAGTGGCAGTCGCTTACAGGTTCTATATATCTCATATATTTAAACCCAGTACTGCAAGCTATGTTCCTTAGTAACTTTTTGAACACTGCTTAGATACTGTTTAAGTGCCTCCCTTAGGGTGCAATAACCAAAAGTTGAAAACAGGCTGTATGTGAAGGGCTTTATGGAAAAGGGGGCAGAGATAGTGGAAATGAGGCAGTGAGCGTTTTTCAGTGACGTCAGTGCTATAATGCAATGCTTTTGCTAGGCTATGCATGGGTGAAAGGCAGGTCAAACAGCCTCCCCTATCTTTTAAGCCTCTTTTAAGCCTCTTTTAAGACATGTCTATAATACTACAGCACTGGAAAGGAGCATTAATGTGATATCAGACCTGTTTTCAGAAGATACATGGTACAGACAATTTTAAAACTAAAGAGAGTAACTAAGCAAGGTGGGAGGAATACTAAAGAAATATTTCAGAACTTGATGGTTATGCTTATGTGAAATGAGAATCTTGGCAATAGCTTTCAGGCAGAACAAAAGACAAGTGAGATGATTGCCTAAAATAGCAGATAGTAGCCTGGGCATTAACATGTCCTATAAAACAACTAATTGCAGCAAGAGTCTGGGGAATAAAACTGGACATGAAGCCTGTCTAAAGCTGGTGTGCAACATGCTAGGTTTATGAATAGGTTTATATAAAGACTTGCTAGAGATAACAATTCTTGGACATAAAACATGTCGTAGGGCTGTGTCGCTCATCTGTAACTTTATTGATGGGTCATAAATGGACAAGGGCAGGATTTGAGGTGGTCTAGCCCACCAAGAAGGAAAGACCTTTGGGGTGCTGTCGCTGTCAAAGGGTCAACTTCCAAGGTATCTCGTGGCTTGAGTCACTGCTCTGTGTAGGTTTACCCAAAC
>WEIS01048985.1:0-18039 GCA_013389965.1 Todus mexicanus
AAAAAAAAAATAAAGTATCCCTGGCCAGACCCATCACCTACATCTATATGACAGAAATTCTTTCATAAAGTGCCAACGTGCTTGAACAGCATAAATTGTAGTATTTATTCTGCTGAGTCAGTGTGTTCGCAAACTCCCAGTCGACTCACTTACTGGAGTATTTTGGTGCGTTCCAATAATAAAACTGTATGTCCAAACATCCTCTCACTGTCCTACATTTATTTATAAATAAATTACTCTCACAAGGATGCATCATTACTAGGAGCAGACTCTAGAATTCACTATACCTTCTCCTCCTGCTTACGGGCAAGCCAAAACTCTCTCTTGCAGGACACGGTGCCAAAGGATTGGGTGACTGGAGGGAAAGCGAAACAAGGCAGAGCCTTTCCGCACCAGCCAACCGAGCAGAGCTCTTCAGAGCCTTGATCCAGAACAACCTGCTTACCAGCTACACACCAATTTCAGAAGCCCTCTTATTCTGAATGGAGTGTAACTACTTAACCTTACAGGATCTGCTGCTCTGCTCTTCAGCCTCTGTACATATACACAGATATATTTTCATGGGACATCTGCTCACTGACACCAGAGAGATATTTCTAAATGCTACAAGAGTTGACCGTAACATCTTTCAGTGGCTTATGAGAAACCATACATTATAATTTTTAAACTTAACTCCATCCTGGAGGAGATACCACGAGCAGCAGATGCTCTGAAGTGTCTTGAAAGAGCGAGAAATAAGCAGTGACCTTCTGGAGGCAAAAGCTGAGAATCACAGCTTCCAAATGTGCTCCTGTCCTGATAACCGTGACCAGGGCTTGAGTTATCAAGAGAGCAGTCTAAATAAACATCTGGTTTAGACATGGTTTCAAAATCCCCTGATACTGAGAGGTACAGAAATACAAATTTCTTTTCTATAACAATATAATAAAAATTTCCCTTTCTATAAAGTGATAAAATGCAGGTGCTCGCTGGGCTTGCAGACTGGCACATATGCTTGGAAAGGAGTGGACAGCAAGAGTGGAAACGGCAGAAGGCAGGATGCTCTTTAATGGAAAAAACACCTCTTATCTAGCTGTATGGAAGTGAGATAAGAAAAAGATGGCTTAAGCAACGCGTTCTTGGCCACCCTCCTTACTGGCAAGACAAAAATGATCCCGCTCAAACCTTCTCTGTTCAAAATTGCTCGATCTTACGTACTTTTCAAATAAGTAAGTAATGCAGGATTGTTACAAAAACCAGACTGCTAGCACTCAAGCAAATTAAACGTGTTGTAATATGACTGGATAGTGAGTAGCCTGTCTCCCAAAATCACAAAACCAACTAAACTTACAAGATACGAAACGAAATTATCAGTCTGTGATCGACACTAAGCTTTCCATCCACGCAGAAGAAAAGGAAGCCGGACTTGATGTTTCAGGGTGGAGTTTTGCTAGCCTCTGTGTCCAGAACACATAATTTTTGGTGCACATGAGGTAACACCGCCTTTCAGTTGTACTATACTACCACTAGGAACGCACTTCACAAGTTTAACTCGTTGTTATTTACCATAAGCATAAAGAATGGGTGAATACAGTTAAGCCCTCTGTTCTTCTTTTTTAAAAGGACACACAGATCAAATCTTAGCTACTGTAAACCAGCACACTAAGGGCAACACTAGGCAGGTGATCTGTTCTTAACAAGTGGCAAAGAGCCATAGCTGTTAGTACTACAGAAGTGCTTGTTTGAAGAGGCATTAAACTTGCTTACAGACACAGGCTCCCACTACCACGCTGGAAACATTCACCCAAGCACATGAAAAGGCACAGGTGCCAGACTGCAGGAAGGAAATCCCAAAGGAGAGGATTCCCTTCTGTAATGGAAGAGGGCAATGGAGATGAACACAGATGACCATTCTTCACTCAACAAAAAACCCCACCCCACAAAAAAACCCCCCACAACCACCTTACCTGCTGTTTTTTTCCATAAAACCTCTCCTTTTTCCTCCAAATGCACATTGCATTTCAAGAAATTATCTGTTTAGTCACAAGATCAACCATTACCAAACCAAATCTTTACATTCTACAACATTACAAAAACTACCCATCTCAAAATGAATCTCACTTCTTTTCTAAACAAGCCACAATTTTACCCATGAAACTCAAGCATTTTTCCCCAGAGACACCTTCCCACTTTCACTTACTGCACATCATCAGCTTCCCACTTGTTTTTAGCTACTGAACAGATAATATTTCTGCACAGGGCAGCTCACAGCAGGCGTGAACATAGGCTACACAGTTCAATGCCACAACTCCTGAATGACATGCAAGTCACAGAACTGTTACCGAAGTGTGTAGTGAAACAGCCGTACTGACCTCGGTGCTGGGGCCTTACACCAGCCCACCCATTCCCGGAGTCCATCTGTCTTTCCTGTCTGTTTCTCATTCAAATGGCAGGCTGCACAAAAGCAAAGCAAAACTTTGTTGTTAAACTTTTCCAAACAGGCATGGCATTTAGTCCACGTCTTCTGATTAATCCTCCTAAGAGAAAAGTTAAGAAGTCTTCAGGTATTTGTGCCAACCTTTGGGATGCTGCAACTACAGCTCCCAGCACAGCTGCTCAGCAGAAGCATCTGCCATGGGGAACTGTGACACATGTTCTATTACTGATGAGAGGGTTGGTGTTAAACATATGAGTAGCTACAGCTCCACAAAAATTTGTGTTTCTAAATGCCTAACTATACAGCCTACAGTTCAGTACTGTGAATGCCTGCACTTACTTTGTGTGCACAGGACATGGCAGTTATCTACTCTGGAGGAGATGAATGAGTAAGTGGTGAAAGATCACACCAAAAGAAAAAGAATTTTCAGTGCTCCCAGCAACAGCAGATGGAGAGAAGTGCTTTAGCAGATCCCTTCCATAAGCAACTTGCTGATGAGCAAGAGCTCAGATCATGAACACACATCAAAAGTGGAAATGCATATCCTCTGTCAAGGGTGGAGGGTTTAATTCCAACCTATTGTTTTCTCAACGTCCCCAGCCTGAACTCATTCAGGATGGAACATTCTGTCAGCTTCAGTCCAGTCTCCTTTCCTCACAGACATTGTGTCATGTGCTCAGCAGGAGAGATAAAGAAGCGGGACCATAAAAATATGAATTGGTTTATATCCACAATTAGTTAAAGCCTTAAGATATGAAGGCATGAAAGAAATGAACTACAATCGGGCCCTGGAACAAGATGATCACAACTTAACTAGGTATATGGCATGCTACAAACCAGGCATAAAACTAAACCGATCTCGATCTCTCAAATGCAGGAGTACGCAATAATGATAGCCGCCAGAACCGTTCCTCTATCCCAGTACACTACCAGGACCAACTCTACCTCTAGAAATGGATTTGATCTCACCAGGTCCAGCTCTGAGATCCAGAACCCCGAAACCAGAATGGGGACATGGGGGGTTCATGCCACAGCACTCAGGGAGGCTTGTGAGAGTGGATCTGGAAGAACTCATCAACACTTCTGCTATTTCAAACCCAAACAGTAAATGCCATTATGCAATGTGGTTTGGCAAACCTCAAGCACCAATATTTAGGCAGGTTGGGGGTTTTTATTAGAACCATTTGCATGGCACTGGCCCAAACCAGTGTTTGGGTTTGGGGGCACTGTCATACTAGATTCCATCTTAAAATGGCCAAGATTTTTCTCAAACTACTGATGAATGAGCAGCAATTACCAATCCAGCACCTCCTATCTTTCTTTACGCAACGGCTTCCTTCGCATTGGAACTTGCACTGTAGCACGTGCCTGTTGACAATGATGCCGGAGGTGAAGCAGGCACGGAGGGATGTGGCAGCATCTTTCAGGACAGTAACACTGACAACACCCTGAAACAAAGCCTGACTCCGCTTATCTTGACAGGAATGAATGGACTGATAAGAAGTAAAATGCATAATGCAGCTTTTTATGGATTTCCTTTCAGAATTAAAGGATTTAATACATTGTATTTGCCATCAGTGCTCAGAGTTCTTAGCCCTCACCAGATGAATGTTTCCGCCTTCCTCAAAGTTTGGTTTATTTTGACGTTTTTGCTGTTTTGGAGCATATCCTGAGTTGTCACTGTAACAACAGACCGATTTTCTTGCGCTGACCACAGGAAGAGATTCATGACCGCAGTAAAAGAGTTCAAACATCTTAACTGTAAACAAGATTCCATTGTATTCTCATTTGTATAAGACAGCTCCCACTATACACTCCACCGTATAAAAATATCCAGTAAGTATAGTGACCACCCAGAAGCAAACGACTGAATTCCAAGAGATTGCGGGGAGGAATACAGCTTAGTCACACACGTGTTCTTGTTTATGGAATTCTTGAGCAAAATTAAATTGAGCTTTAAGAAAATAACATTAAACACTGATGTCAACAAAATGCAAATTTCTAGAACATCTGTCTCGAAGAAATATAATCATGCTCATCAGAGAACTGGATTAGGCTACAATTATAGTAGTCAGATTTAAACAGAATGGAGAACATTTCCTTTTTTTCTAAGTGGAAAGTCCTGTAAGATACGTTACTGAAATGAAAGGTACTGCTTTTAAGTAAACCAAAACTACAGAGCAGCTTAGTCTGATTTCATCACACAGATCTGCACGTGCATTGCCATTACTCTGCTCAATACAACAGGTTTGCTCTTGTCCGAGTAGGAAACAATTATTCCCTATTTGTCCGTAGTACGGTCGTGCACTGGAAAGACCGCCTCTAGACACAACTGAAAAGGTAAATACAGCTCATCCCATTTCACAGATTTAAGATCATTAATTCCTACTAATCTGAAATAGCTGTAAACTGAAAGAAATCCACTGGTCCAAGTGCAGCTCTTTCAGATCATACCACCTGGGAAAACTGCCTCTCTCAGCCAGCCACAAGAGCAGCAGCTAACTAGGACTGGGATCTGCTGTTGGAAATGAAAGGATGAGCCCAGCTGTTCTGTGGCCAGAGGATGGAAGCAGTCATCAAGATCATATTTTTACTTCAGATTTGGTCCAGTATCTCCCCTAATTACATGTAGTAAGAAGATGTCCACACTCTCATCTGAATTTTGTATACCCTTGAAGTTGCTGCACTTGTTGGGAAACAAGCAATCACAGCACCTTTATCCTGTCACGAGAGACGCTGAGAACTTCTTATTCCTTAAGTTACTGTCAAAATCACCCTGGTAAAAACCTGAGGCGGGGGCAAGTTATTAATGTCTCATTTCACAGATCAGGAGAAACGAATATAGCCTGGATTAACATTCCCAATCCTTTTATTCAGCCTGTCACTATCCAACACAAAACACTGGAGAGGGAAACTAAGAGAAAATGACCTCATGACCATATTGGTACGTTCAGAAGGAACACACAAGTTCCTATCAAATGTTCCTTTGGTAAATGCTTTCAAGTACTACCCAAGATAACGGTGGTGGAGTCATCAATGGCAGAGCGAGTCAGTAACTCTCAGAGCACCACAAGGCTGGTAGTAAAAGCAGGTTTTGTTCAGTCTTCAGGTGTTTACCTGGAATTACCTGTGGATGCTCACCTAGGCTCAGTATACTTCCCCTTCCACTCGGCTCATCTTCCTTCATCAATCCCTCAGATACTTCTGTGCTGCTTGCCTATTAGTTAATCTAGCCTAGTGCGTGAACAGCTCTGCTCAGTTTTAGCACCATTTCTTCCTCTCGGCCACATAAACCTGTTGTTTACAACATACAGGGCCCTGTCAGCCCGTGACAGGGTGCCACAGAATTACAAGCAAGATATAAGACACCATCATTACTGATCCTAAATGAAACCCAACCTGTATAACTGTCCTTACAATCCTGCACTTGTCCCACATAAGCAAAAACGGCCCTTGCCTAAAAAACGACCCCGTCACGAGAACATGCAGGGAGCGTGCTTGGTATTGCAGCAGTTTATCGAAAGCTGCTGTGGTGGCAACGCTGCAGCCGTGGCACCCGGAGCTTCCGCGGGCGTGCGCACAACACCTCCCTGACGCTTGGAGCAGAAAACAGCCTGGTGGTTCTAATTCCACATTCAGGCAACGCTCCCACTGACGTCAGAAGTAAATATTGACGAGTTCAGCTGTGTAAGCCTTCTGCAGTGCTCGAAACAAGGATATTTTCAGTACTTAAATGCTTGGCATGTTCTTAAAGAGAGTTCAGATGAAGGCAGGTCCCTCCAAACAACTTCTCAGCTGACCTGCGCTCCTGCCTACATCGGAGCATCAGGCCGAGGCACAGTAGCAGCAACATCTCACCACTGGTGAAACTCTCTAGTCCACTGTATTATGTCAGCTGTCAGCTATGTGGCACAAAGAAGTAGTAAAGGCACTGCAGGTGTAGTATCTAACAGTCTGGGGCACTACCTAATGGGTTATCCCATGCATTCCACAGAAGGTGTGACCATCTGCTTCTCTTCTGCAGATTCTGTGAACTGGTACACATTTTTACATGTCAGAGAATAAAATGCAGTCATCAGCAAGCTATACATCTGTCATGTTTCCGTGTAAATCACAGAAGATAGCAGAATTTTAATACAGGGTTAAATCATTGTGCGAGAGCAGACCCTAAACCTCTGCCCTGTACTAAGTGCTGCACGGCTGTGGAGATGCCTCTGATGGCATGCAGCTAGAAGAGAACGCTGAAAGGCTCCTCTAGGAGAAGCCAGCATAGACTGTCAAAAATGTACAGTCGTATGGTAATTTCCCCCCTGCTCATTCCTGTTTTCCTGGGCTCAAACCTATCCCAGAGGAGGAAATTCTCTGCTACAGCAGGAGCCACCACCGCTGAGCACACGCACTGATGAGGATGGCATCACAGCTCAGCTCCTGCCTCTGGAGCAATGCAAATCGTGGTGGTGGGACTGCACATGTCTATTCCAGCCAGGGTAGTTTATATTTATTACTGCCAAAGTGTAAAAATATTTGGTGGTAAAATGAACCCAGCGGATGTTTTTGCTGGCAAGAGACAGAGAGTGACAACTGTACCGCTCATTGTGAAAGAGGAACAGCTGAGCATGTGTTGGAGTTGCTTCACACTGACAAAGAGGCATCCAGTGCTCTGTGATTAATTGGATTATAGTGGCTTTCCACTTCCCACCCAGATCAATTGGCATTCTAAGTTATTCACTTATCACCCTGGAAGGTGAAAGGTTGAAAGTACTAACTTCAATAACAGGCCTTTTGCAACAGTCTAAAGATTGCTCCTCGCCCCAGCCCCTGCCTCCAAGTTCATCTTTTTGCCACTTCGGTTCATTTTCACTATGCTCAACTACAGCATTTTTCTTCTTTGGCCAAACGATCTCACAAAATATAACACTGGAACATTAATATAAACACACACCCTCAAGACAAAGCAAACTTCACGTGAAATCAGAAGGAACATGCCCCATGAAACTAGTTTCTAGTAAAATCTGAAGTACGATTTCAGCAGTAGCATGACAAAATATCTAGTAGACACCTTCCTGGACAGATGTTACTCTGCCACTGCAGGTGTGCTGTTCCTTACGCATTTTGAAATTAATAGTCAGTAAATTCTTTGATATTGCTTGTCACTTTTTGTAAGGACTATGCAATCATTTTTGATAATTGTTCTGTAAGTCCCTGCTCTTGACATTATAGAGTTGCAAATCGCCCAAAATTTGAGAGAGGGTAGCTGACAAGGGGGAGAATCACCTCTCTCAATCTGCTGGATGCACTTTTAGAGATGCGGCCCAGGATACGATTGGCCTTCTGGGCTGCAACTGCGCATGGTTGGCTCATGCCCAGCTACGTGACTGAGCTAAGTAAGAAGTTATGGCATTTATAAGAAAAAAAATACAAAGGGAGTACAAAAATAACACAAAGTAACTTTCTTTTTTTCTGGGGGAAACAGAAGAGTCGGAACCAAGTAGCAGTCGGGGGTCAGCCCAGGAAACGAAGAGCCTAGTACCAAAAATCTTCATCTAGAAAGCAAATTCTATTCTGTATATTTTATAGCACAAGATTTTCTGCCTCAAAGCTGTAAGACATGGAGATGCTTTGTCACCGATAATGAAACTAGCCTAAGTGGACGTTAGTTGTTTTGCTGAGATGTCACAAAGCTTTGTAGGTTAATCGTGCGTGTCCTTTGTAGGTGTAGAGTGCTAATGATCATTTTCACAAAACAAGATGTTTAGAATAAGCCAGTCCTGACAAACAGTGTGATTCTGGCATGCCTCAGAGGTTGTTTCTCAGACGGTGGTGTCAACAGTCCGCTCTGCCTGTTGCACTGCCAGCATGATCAAAGCCGTGCTTTATTGGCTAGATCAATGTTTAGCGTTTCGTACAGAGCTGGTGCACAACCCTGCGCTGTCAGCACACCCAAGGCAGCTATCATCAGGCTGGCTGAGGAATGAGCCTTAGCAGAGCTATTGTTTAGACATCCTCTGCTGTTTTCTCTAACCTACTGGTACTGCACGAGCACCACTTGGCTCCATGGAGAGATGAAACCACAACCTCTCGCCAATGTCATTCACAGAGGAGCCTCAGCTATTTGACATGACCAAACACATGGCAGGCAAAGCAGCAAGTCAGCTGTATTAGGATTAACAGTTCCAAACCCACAGAATGCAGAAAACAAAGGATATAATTAATGTTTACTAGGATTTTTTCATCTTATGGGACAGGTGCTCTCTTTCTGACTCCTACCAATGGTGGCTGGACGCCAAGCACACAAGGCCACAGGCGGAATATAATGAATTCACATTTATGAATCCTAATAACTGAATCAGTGCTCACTGTTCATGCAATTGGACTGGCGATGCTGATAATTATCAGCCTCCAGCTGAATGCTGTAACAGTCACTAAATGAAGCTAAACGACACAAAGGGCAAGCAGCATGCTCCATCCACCCACACTCCAGATGAGTCGGTGTCTATGCTCAGCCTGTATCTGGGACGAAAGTACAGCAGTTGTTCTACCACCCAGTGATGGCTCCACAACCAAGAACAGGGATCGGGAGAAGAGCCTTACAGGTTGAAATTAACTCCTGCCGTAAAAGAGTATTTCCCTACAGAACTTTGTCACATTGCTGGAAGTCAAACCAATTAACAGATTTTATGAAACAGAAGAACTAACACCAATGCCAACATAAAGTATACAAAGTTACACCCACCCCAGCAAATGCACGTCAGTCACATTAAATGGCAAAGCATCCCGTGGAGCAGGACAGTGAGTGAGCCCCTCCAGCCATGGGCAGAAGTAGGAGCAGGAACAGTGGGAGCTCCATCCTCACCAAACTCCCCCCTTTATACTGAGGGTGATACATCTTGGACGGGACACACCTGTCACCAACTCAGGCCAGCTGCCCAGGCTGACTCCAAGCTGCTAATGGCCTGCAGATCGTGGCTGGACCGGGATTCTATACCACGTAAACCAGGATACCTGGGTATATCCATTACAGTGTACAACTTAAAAAGAGACTGCACCTTAAAACATCCAGGGCCCAAGAGAATGCCAATAGAAATTCAGAATACGCCTACCTGTCCAATAGCACGTAGACAGGTAACTCTGCAGACAGCTACCTCTGCAAAAGGACGTGTGGAGTTAATGAAAAAAGCCGGAGATCTTGTTACCTCCACAGGTTGGAATTACTTTGTCCTGTTTTGACGCCCAGACCCATGCTGCCTCATATCCCAGTTTGACTGCTCACAATGTTCTAGTGAAACACTTGTTTCATCCAGGAGTTAAGTCCTTACACCAGATGTTGAATAAGCCATCTCCTCAGATCTCCATGACAAGTTCACATCCCCGATGTTTATTCCTTTCTCTGCAGCAAGCAGGTTGCTGTGCAACAAAAAGCCATGAAACGTGATTTTCACAGCTCAAGGAACCCCAAGCAATGTACATCCCGAGAATGCATCTCACAACCTCAAAGAGCACAGAGAGGTTTCTAAGTCCAGCACCAGCTGTGGATCCTGCAAAACCACCGAACACGTGGTCTCAGAGTCTTGTGCCCATTTTCAGGGCAAGAAATCCTAAAAAAAAAAAAAAACCGGCTGGAAGAACAACACTGATGTTTGCTATCAAGTCAGCTCATCCTCTTATAGACAACAGCCCTGAAAAATCAACCTGCTTCCCAAGAGGGATAACCAGCACTCAAGAGTTGAAATGTCACACTGGAGTTTGCCTGCCTCCCATAAGGATCTCATGCCCTCTTCCCTGCTTTGTAACCAGCTGTGCACTTGCCTTGTTTTTAATAACAGCCCTTGGCTTCTGATCATATGGCTGTTTTCTGAAAAAAGTTCCAAAAAATCAAAATAAATTACTTGTTCCGAGTCAACTTTATCTACAGTTCTATTAACCGAAAGGTTTACGACGCATGATTTTCCCTAGGAGAAGCCATCCGAGCCTGATCCACCTGGAAACACTTAAACAAATGTTATTCTACACTATTCTACACTTGGTTAGAGTTTCGTTTATATCTTCCACACAGCTGAATGGCTGGTAACTCCCAGAATTTTTCTGTCTCATGGTTCAAATCAGCCTTTGAGCACATGTATGCAAGTTTGCTCGTTGCTTGTTTTTCGGGGTTTTGGCTAACACTCTCATGTTTCAATTCATCTACATGATCCTGAAATAGTTCTACCTTCCAGAGCTGTATTCTAAAAAAAAATCAAATGAAATTAATTAATTGTCAAGAAACATGACAGTTCTAGTACAGGACTGATCGTAACTGTTTAATCAGGCGAATTCCCATTGACTTACTGGAAGCTCTGGAGAGGTGCGTTATTTCATTTACTGAACTGGCTGACGTCCTTGAGTCATAATTGAGCAGGGTAGGATTTTAATTAACTGAAGCTTTTCCCCACTGCAAGTTCATACAGGCTGTGAGCGAGCTGCCAAGCACTGGAAGTCTAATTCTGGAAAGTTGTTCTAGCTTCTTGATCACCTCAATATCCTCGAATCTTCCTAAATGACCACTACATCGCCTAAGAACCAGGTCGCACAACTCAAAAAGTTGCATGGTATTAGGCAAAAACTCATCCTGTTGGGTCACACTTCGGTATTTCAACTCCAACCCCTCAGAAACACAGGGTCTCACAGAGGAAGATCCTCTGAGTGATAGCTCCTTGATACGGCATTCTTGTTTTACATTGCAAGATGGTATTTAATTGAAAAGAAGTTATCTGCCCACTGAAAAAGCAAACAACCGACTACATTAATTATGACAGCGCACGTATTCTGATCATTCAGAGGTTTTCCGTGGAAGAGCAGCGCGACTGCCTAGGCATGCCTTCAGCACTTGCCTTCACCGCAAAGTAAGCTCATTAACAGTACGCAAACTTACATTTTGCCGTAGGGATTTCCAATATGAATCCCAACCATGTAAATATTTATTTATCTAGAAATTAAGTTTTTAACTATTTTTAAATAAGCATTATTATTGGCTGCTTAATTTAGTTATTCACTACATCCAGTAAAATAATTAACCTTAACGTTCCAGTATAAATGATACAGATGGAGCTTACCTGTACGAAAACTGTAATTATTAATAGCTTTCTCTATGTATATAAACACATATCACACATTATTTGTTCCAGATATAGGTCTGTAATGCTTCTCGTAAGGGAAACCTAGCAATACACTTACACCTACCAGTACACAAGCTGCCATACTGGGCCAGCCAGCCATTTTTCTAATAGGAAACCTTGCTACGCTTTCTGTGCGTATGTACCTCTTAACACACATATGGAGAGGCCACAATACAATCTGAACGCTTAAGTACAAAATAAAATAGTCGGAGATCTGATTTATACCCTAGAGTAACTTTAAAAAAATGAAGGATGTGTCAGTAAATTATTCCAGCGGTGATTTTGGGGCAAAGTAGCAACTGCTAATGGAGAAAAGGACGAGACTGTGCAGAACAGAGCAGTGAACATTACAGAGGCAATTCCTGGATGGGGACCTGATGGAAAACATGCTTGCCACATCTAAAGCTGCTCACAAAGGCACAAAAGCACAGCCCACAAGTTGGAGCACGCGGTTCCTGGCTCCCCCGAAGTCCACTCCCTTCACGTGTACAGTCAACAAGGTTGTCAAGGAGCTCCCTGCTAAAAAGTGTCCTGAGCTTCCCTGGTTCTTTCCTTAACATCACTGCAGGGTGACGGAGAGACCTTTGGGCACTCTGAAAGTGCCACTCCACAAGTGGTCTTTTGTGGACAAGGAGTTCTAGATCAAGAAAGCAGTTGTAGTCTTACCGCTTTGTCCTGCAGAAGCTGATCCCCGCTGGGGCAAGCCTCTGCACAGAGATTTGAAAAGGTGTTTAACAGGGACGAGGTTGTCTCTCATTCTCAAAGCCAATTACTGTGAAAACTTGCCATATCATGGCATGGATGGAAAGCAGCCCTCTGAGACAAGCTGTACTCTGCCTGAAATGGTGCTTAAAATAACCATCCAAACAGCAATTCTTCCCTAAGCCCAAGTCATGGTAAAACCAAGGTGAAATACTCTTCTTTGTTTGATACAAAGAACAACTTGCTTAGTGGCCTATTATGTTATTAGCTATTAACTGCTGCACTGCTCCAGACAAGCAACAAATCTCATACAGGAATGACCAGATAATTTACAAGGAAGTCACAGCTTGCAGCTAAGTAAATATGCCACTACTTCAGTGACTACGAGTATCGTTTATACAAAATACTCCTTTGTTATATCATCAAAAGCCATCCAACTTGCGATCAGACAGCCATAAAACAGATCCTGCAGGCATTGCCTACTCTTGTACCTTATCTACTGGTCAGAAATAACTGAGATGGTTATGGTAGGAAACGCTCTGATCCTTCTCTTCCATGGCTTCAGTGAACATCTCTGTATCCTGCTCAGCTGCACTGGAGGAAAAGCATCCATTCTCTGGTGAAATTGCTGAGAACATCCATGAGGGCCAAGGAAGTCCAGTTTCGTGCTGAGACCTACACAAGATGTCGGGGCTGTTGGAGAGGCAAACTTTCTTCCTGACCCTCCTGAAACTGCCCCTCCACCCCCTGACTGCTTTTCCCACACGGACCGGAGTCCTCTCTTTGGGGAGCACTGCCAGCACCAGATTTTCACAAGGATATAACTTCAATTAAAGCAATTTCTCAACAAAGATAAGTCTTGACAACTTCCATCCAAAAAACCCAAGAATGTTCTGGAAAATAAACTAAACAGACTCTCCCAGAAACATTTTTGAATGATTTTGAAGTGCAATATCAAACACAAACATTCGTATCAAACGATAAACTTTATGGGACGCAAAGTCCTTCTTAGTAATCACTGCAGGAGGCAAATCAGTTGCTCCGATATATCACCTAAGGTGATAAACACTTGTCTCCAAGCACCTTCTTGTTTGCTATTACGGAATTTATTATACCATTGGTAATCGGTAACTTACACAGGTGATAAAAACTTGATAAAAAAGTGTCTGCTTTGTCACCTTTCCAGCAGGAAGGCTTGTGTCCTCTTCGCACCTGGTCAGCCTGCGTCACAAGCAATAATCCAGAGCCACATCCCGCCCCAGGCAGCGAGGACCAGTCTCTGGGTGGGTGGAGACTGGAAGCTGGAAGAAGTTGCTTTCCTCACACGGACTTTGTGGGGACCATCACATCGCGTGGGCTGAAGCTGTCAGTTCCACCAGAGATGCTGGCTGGGCAAGGACAGGAGGAGGAGCAGCCCCAAGCTAGGCCATGCCCTGGTTGGTGAAGCCACTGCCCAGCTCACCGCGGCATCCTTCCCTTGCTGCTGGGTTGCCAGCCATCAGTGATCACCAGCCCTCCCTGTGCCCCGACAAGGGCCATCTGAGAAGATGCACAGCATCACCCAGGAGTTCATAAACAAAGGCAGAACAGGCCAATGCCAAGAAGAGCCACAAAGATACTGAATAATAGTAATTATAACAACCACGTTCCCCCTCCTGATCCACTACAGACAGTTCAAGAGTCTCAAAGTCTCTTCCATGTGCGGTCCCGACTATTTACCCAAGACAAACTGATAGACGTTATCTCGCTTTCCCATTGTCTGTGTGTGTCATAACCTTCCTTTCACACGACGTTTGTAAGACAAGGGTGCGAGGCTGGGGCTATCTTACAGGAAGCACAGGGATGCTCAGAGACACAGCGGACTCTGCCTAGTCAGTGTTGGAGGTCTGGAGAAACAGAAAATTTGACTTTCAAGGCCCACCACTGAGAGCTGCTCGCTTCCATCCTCCCTTTTGACATCTTTATAATTGCATATTTTTAATGCTAAAAATAGCTGACAAACAACTTCACAAAAAACACCACAAAAGAAACCAAAACTAAAACTTTCCCTATCAAGAACTATTGCGCAGCTACGCAAATAAAGCTGTTCATGACAACTTCAATGCCAAGGCCTTTCAAAGCATCAACAAAAGCTCCCAGGGACCAAGCGCAACCGTTTCGGCTCTGGACGCTGCCATTTAACCATAATCATTTAACTGCCAGTGAAAGGCCTGGCGATCATCATTGACCTGAATTTGCGAGGAAGAACCGCTTGCTTTGCGGCTCCAGGGGGATACACGCTGCATCTCTTCAAAGGCCTATGTAGCAGTGCAGCGGAGGTGTCTTGCTCTTGAACCAAGTCCTCTGAGTGCCTACGGCTCTTGTCCTGAGCAGCACCAAGGGGAAAACCCTGAAACGGAATCATTTCCTTCAAGTCTTCTGCCTTTTTTTGGCCCTTTTCCAATCAGATGAGACTCCTTAAGAACTTCCTGCTCCGCGTGTCTGTGCGCCACACACCACAGGCACACACGGGGCTCTGACAGCCCGACACACTGACATTCCTGGGTAATCAAAGAGTTTTTAATGAGCTCGTTACAAGAAGGAAACACGACGTGCAGGCTCTTGATGATAAATATAGCAAGATGCTCGCAAAGAGGAGGTTTAAAAGTGTAACAGTGAAGTGAAATCAGTCAGATGTTATCAATTGCACCAACACACACATCACCCAAAAGGATGTTGGCTCACCTACAAAAATCTGGTTGATGCACTAAAAAACCCCAACAAAACCCGCCCCCAGAAAAAACCTAAACCAGAAATGCTACACAGGGAATAAAAAAACTTGTTCTTCCCTGTGTCTTTTGAATCACCAAGCACAGGAATCTAAAAATACAGAGTAATGACCCATAGCTGTTTCCTTATTGCAGATCCTGCAACTATTGGTGTTATCAGAGCAGCTGTAAAAAGATGGGAGGATGAGGCAGAGCAGATGAAGGAAGGTGGCATCTGGAAAAGTCAGATTCAAGTCAGACACACACACACACAAAAAAAAAGTCAGAAAAACATTAAACCTTCAAGTTTCTGAATGGTGCATATGTTACGGGACTGGGGTCACCGGAGCTATTTTTTAATAAGCCATCATTGTGTGAGTCTTACACACGTCTTAAAGCCCCGTGACATACTTAAGTGCCAGTGAACACTCGGTTTATGTTTACTTTTTTCTTGTTTACATTTTTAAGAATTTATATTAGTCATGTTCATTTAATCATTTGCCTTAGCAGCATTTCACGGTGTGACACGGGCTTTAACAACCAGAGCTATTAAATATTACTGAACAGTAAACAGAGTTTAATTATTAAACCCAAGGCTATAACAAACATTGATTTTTTCATGAGGAAAGTAATTCAGGTATTTTTCCACACATATAAAAACGGGTGCATCTCTCTAAAGAGCAAACAGTTGTGGGGAAAGGTTGGTAGATTGTAAAGGCAGAATTAGACCAATCTAAGATACCAAGGAATTATGAAGCTGGAAAGCTGTTCTACAGGTTGCCATGAATACTTCACAGTTAACCTGATGCAGGTTGCTTTACATAAGGGAATTTTTTTTTTTCACGTTGAGCGTGATTAATAAAATCATTACTGCGTACGCTGTAAAACACATGAGTTATATATATATGGTCCGGCTTTACACAGAAAACCATCAGGGAGATGACTATCTTCTGCTGGTCACTGGTACAAGCTCCACAGGCAAAGCTCGAAATGGACCCAGCCAAAGCATTGGGCCAAAGATGATGTTTCCAAAAGGGCTCGGCACCAATTTGCTCTGCTCTTGCCCAAGTTAATGAGACCTCGGTGGCAAGGTCTGGAGGTTGATCAGTCTACACAGGGTCATAGAGGCAACACAGCAGCGAAAAAGAAAGGCAATAAACAAAACATGACTTAACAAATGCTGAGAGTAAATATTCAGAGATGAAGAGATGGGAAGGAACCCTCAAAAGGTGTCAAAAAGGTTTTATTTCCAGCGGCTCCTCAAAATAATGCCAACAGTGATATTTCAAGGGCATCCACACCTTTTGACCTCTGCAAGGGAAAAATTCTCCTCACAGTAAACCTAAAACCAGAGGTAAGTGATAGCTCCGTTATGTCCCGTTTCCAGCAGATTTCTCTAAAGCGATCACGCTTGTTTGTTGGTTGTTCTTCGTGGGGGTTTTTTCAATAGCCAAAGTTGTTCATTAACAGGCAGTAATTTGTGCTTCCTTGTACTGGACTGCCTAAGCAGTTAATACAGTCAAGTTTCAAGGATGCCATATCCGCAGAGTAAAGTTTAAAACACTCCTGTCCTAATCTCGGCCAGTCTGCACATCTTCAAAACATCTGCAAATCTTGGTGCGGTGCCCAGGAATCATAATTATTTCAGAGGAGGGGAAATTGAGATTTATTGAGTAAGACAGGGCAATACCTGGAAAATTATGAATCCTTGGGAAGACATGCTATTGCTAATAGCGTTTCAAGACCTGATGAGAGTCAGCGCCATGGAATGGTGAACTCCAGGCGTATTTTTAATGATGTTTTTGATTACACTCTGTTTAAAAGAATCAGCTGTCAACACTGATCATTTCCTTTTGTATAATTCATAAAGTGGTTAATTTCAGGAGCAAAAATATTATGGGTCTGAGTAATTGGCTGCTGAAGCACAGTAGGTACTACATCTCCACATCTGGTGGCTGGGAGCACGTGCTTAGTCTGCTGCACGCTCGCTCGGAAACGTACTGTGTGAAAGAATGTGCTTCCACACACAGGACTCCTGCCCTAAGCAGGGGGAAAGAAAACCTCCCCAGCGAGCACAGTGGCCTTGCAATAAATACCTTGCTCTGTGGATGGTGAGCATGTTGCCTCCATCCTTCGAGAGGTAAGACACCCATGGAAGGCTCAGAGCGGGGCGCAGAAGGAGGCCACGTCACAGTGAACAAAACAATACCTGCTTGTGGGTGGTTGTGCTTAGGGTTGTTATTTACAGTGGTCCTTTACCACGCCACTCAAAGACAATACTGGCCCTGTACTACCACAACTTTATACTGTTAAGACAGCTAAGACACTTAGACCCATGGTTTCTGAGGCACCCAGTTTCACCTTCTTCCATTTCTCCGCATCTAAAAGTTTCTCCTGTGGAGATGGAAAACCCACTTCCACTCACGAACTGGTTTTCATCCCCATTACGTGGTTTGCAGACATCATCCGGAGGTCTCAGCCAAACTGAAGACCACGGTGACTGGTGTGATTGGTGCTGTAGCACCATGGGCGTCATATCTGCTGCTGTTGGGGCAGAGCAATGACAAATCTGCGCCCCAATAGCTGAGCCGATAGCAGTGGCAACCAGCCTCCCAACCTTAAGAGCCAGAGCCTTGTCTCTGCCAACGACACCTCAGAATAGTGCAACAACGAGTCTCCTACTAACCGTGACCCATTTATGTTATTAGAAAACACATAAACACTAATACTTTCCATTTAAACAAAGACCATTAATAAAAATGTTGTTTGCTGTGGCTGCAGCACAGTATTCTTGCCGAACAGCTCGGCTATGTTCTAATTTTTGCGTGAATTTCTGACCTCAGGTTCTCAAGGCTAATGGTGACACAACCCCAGGGCACTAAGGACACTCCGTCTGTCCTACTCTGAATTGCTAGTGGCAGGTGGCACTGAAGTCAGAAACAGAAAACACACGTGAAACACGCAGGTAGGCACTAAAGAGTCATTTTTAAGCATACTTTGTGATTACATGCTTAGAAATTGG
>WEIS01048994.1:0-16538 GCA_013389965.1 Todus mexicanus
TTTTTCTAGGATGTCAGCTTAGTCGTGTGGATACTTAGCGTAAACCACTGTCCCTCAGAAAGGCCTCTCCTCCTAAAATTTATACATACAAATAATTAGGCGTGATTTTCTCAGTTGCATTGTAACTATTTCATTTTAAGTACTCAAATGGACTCCTATATTTATATTAAAAAGTTTCATTTGCTTCTAACTGTAATCCTTCTTCTAAAGCTTTCCAGGCCCACTTCTTAGCAGTTTATCTGAGTCAGCATTTATGAAATAATATACTATTTTTAGCTAAAGGTTTTTGGTATATTATTTAATTGTTAAATAGATTAACTTACTCACTACCATTTAACATTCTTTCCATGCAGCACTTCAGAGAAGCTAATTTGAGATATTTTAAGCTACTCAAGTTATATACAAATAAAGCATTTTAAGCATCCTTGCAAAACTGCATGAGGGGTCTAAGATGACAAAGAAATGATGATAAAAACATCTCAGACTTTTTGGAAGAATAAGTTGTTTCTGAATCCCTTAGTTTTGTAAACTGTAGAGAAAGTGATGCCATCCTTCCCACTCAAAAAATCAAAACTAAACTAAAAACTTAATTTGCTTATGAAGCTAGTGGTAGAAACCTATATGAAATACCCAAAACAAGTCCAGCTTTTATGAAGTACTTGCCATATATTATGCAATACATGACATACACACACACACAAAAGTATGAAAAAATCTGTCTCGTAGAGAGTGCTGGAAAAAACCTTAAGAATATGACTTCTCTCCAGTGTCGTCATCTTTTTCCACGCAACATTTTACTGATCATGTGCTATATTCAAATTGTCCCAAGTCTTCTTGAGAACCTACTTTTGTTGACAACCAACTCCTCCACTGCTTGAAAGAGCACAATGATGTTCTCATCATTGTCTGCTGTTCTTTTAATGGTATTACAAACAGGCAACTCTACTGTACCATCCATATATTGCTGTACTCTCTATGAAAAACCTGTAACAAAATTTAATATTAAAAATATGTTACACTAGCTCAAGATTTCTGCATTCAGTTAACATTCTTAAATAACAGTTTGCTGATTTAATCATTGACAATGAGCTTTTGTCAACTATGGCTTCCACTTTCCTGTCTTCTATCAGAAATTAATGCTGTTGACTTTCTATTAATGTTATAAACATCCTCTGCCAGCCTTTCTCTGGAAAAGAATATTAATGCTCAGGAGTCTTCCTTTTCATTAAGAGGCCTTCGTGCTCGCTAGTTTTACTGCAAAATTGTACTGCTCAATTTTAATTCATTTTTTCTTATAAAGCTACTGCAGACCACTTTTTCACAATGTAGACTGAAGAGCAAACCCCTTTTAACTTGAAATCTTCTAATTTAGTAATCTATCACTGTGCTATTTTTGCTAATTAGTATTAATTAAAACCTTCTTGCTTATATAACCTATACATAGCTAATTTCTGAGCAGAAGTAAGTTAAATAATTTTAAAATTATCTTTTAGTAAGGCAGTCCCTCATTGCTATCATAGTTGATCCTGAAAAAGGCAAGGTATGCAAACCTTGATGTGCCTGTTGAGAGGTATCATAAATTGCTATTTTTTCCAGCCCATTTTTCAACATGTTCAAAGCTCTCCAAAGAAAGATAATAAACAAATGGTCACTAAGCTTGATTTGTATTAATCTGTCAAGTTATCATCCTAGCTATAGCTGGAGTTTTTCTCATACAGATCTGCAGATCTTTCTAGAAGATCCGTTTCAAACAAATAAAATAAAACACTCCTTACGACAACAGGCATGAAATTCTGGAATTTGCTGCCACTGGCAGTACCACAGACACTACTGGGGAAGAGGTGACTGGACAAATTCAAGGATAGCAAATACATAAACTGATACAAATAGTCAGGAATATATCCTCTGACAAAATAAGAACAAGGGACCTCATAAAGCTGACAGGCTCTCACAGACTCTGAAACTAACATCACTTCTACCTGTAGTTGGAGATAGACTATTGTGCTAGATATACCACTGCTCTGATGCAAGAGGAGATTTTACGTGGTTCACTGTCCAAGCTACCTAGTCTTCTTCAAAGGGATTTCCACTCACAGACTTCATATCTGTTGAGATTCTCCATGCCTCATCATTTCCTTTGCATGCAGTTCATTCTGCCTCTCGCCATCTAGAAACATCAACTTTATTTCAATTTTTCTTGTGATATTCAACTTGTATTCATCATCCCCTGCAGATGTTTTTCAGGTTCTCCTGTCAGACGTATATTTGAACACATCATGTTTCTATGTGGCATCCTTTCTTCTTCCCTCCGATTTGTCTACAATCCTACTGTTCCCATATGAGAACTTTAATTCTCAGGTATGTTCTGCCACCAGTTCAGGTCATACCACGCATATACAGATGGTATCAGAAATCTCATTAGCAACACACATTTGACAGCTTCTACACATAGTCAGCTTTGTTTTCTCCTTCAATGTGAAGGTCATCTCTAATGCCATCTCAAACACTATCAGCACCTCTCCCTAGTCCCCAGCTCAAAAGTCAAGGACCTGTTTCTTTCTTATTAAACTCTGTACCACCTCCCCATTTTTTTTCTTCTTCTGTGTTTACTAACTGTTGTACTTTATGGATTTATTGAACATATTCCAACAGTTAAATAGCTTGCTGTATTGAATCTGATAATATGAAAGGCATTACAACGTTAACAAGATGCTCATGCTATTTTAGCTTCTTGTTATACGCAGAAATCTCTCTAGGACATATTTTGATCAAGATGTACGATTGCCTTTCCGTAGCTTTTTAGATAAGGTTTTTTTAAGAACCAAAGTTTTATGTAGTTGTGTGATCCATCCTTCCATCTTGCAGATCCTCCTCCCTTTCACCACTTCATTTGTTTCTGTACCTGTCAGTCAATTCAATCCAAATAGTGGAAGTTTCAAGAATAATTTGTTTCTACAGGCTTGATGAGTACTACAAGATGGATAGAACAAGAGGTACCCAAACCTCTGATAATTACAAAATCATACCAAATTACAAGCAAGTATCACATTCTCTGCCAGACCAATTATACTCTATTGTGCCTGTATGTGTGGGAAATCACCACACATGTAACTGAGTCAATCACAGCACATGTTGTCAGTTGCCTAGAAAGAATTATTATCACTGGAATATATAAAAGAAAAAAAGGACACAGAAAAAAAGACAATCAAGCTTCTGTAGCTCTGCTGTCCAGAGAACACCTACTTTTTTCCTTTGCAACCTAATAGAGATTACAAGGAGATAACCCATGCCAAAAAAACCCAAATTGCTGCAATGGTGATCATAACAATATTAATTTCAAATACCCATGTTAGAGATGATTTTTTCCTGTTGAAAGAATTACTTCTCCCTCAACATCCCTGTTTAAATTTAGTAAAAATGTATTCAACAAGGTCAACTTGAAGTATTGGTCTCAACAACCCCCTGCAGCGCTACAGGCTTGGGGACCAGTGACTGGAAAGCTTCCTGGCAGAAAAGGACCTGGGGGTGTTGGCTGAACACGAGCCAGCAGTTTGTCCAGGTGGCCAGGAAGGCCAACAGCACCCTGGTCTGTATCAGAAATGGTACATCCTGCAGGACCTTGGAAGTGATTGTGCCTCTGTACTCAGCACTAATGAGACCGCACCTCGAGTACTATGTCCAGTTTTGGGCACCACAGTATAAGAAGGACATTGAGGTGGTGGAGCAGGTACAGAGAACGGTAACAAAACCAGTTGAGAGATTGGAGAACATGTCTTATGAGGAGAGGCTGAGGGAGTTTGGTCTGTTCAGTCTGAAGAAGAGGAGGCTGAGTGGTGACCTTATTGCCCTCTACCTGAAAGGAGCTTGTAGAAAGGTGGGCGTTGTCCTTTTTTCCCTAGTAACTAATGACGGGACAAGAAGAAATGGCCACAAGTTGCACCAGGGGGAGTTCAGGTTGGATATTAGGAAAAATTGCTTTACTGAAAGAGTAGTTAAAGATTGGAATGGGCTGCCTAGGGAAGTGGTGGAGTTGCCGCGCCTGGAGGTGTTCAAAAAATGAGCAGATGTGGCACTTCAGGGCATGGTCTAGTGGCGATGGAGGTGCTGGGCAAAAGGTTGGACTTGATGATCTTAGAGGTCCTTGCCAACCTTAATTATTCTATGATTCTATTACCCTATTCGACGAAGAAAAGAAATGGCAATGCTTTTACATAAAAAGCAAGAAATAAAGAGGAAAAAAGATATTATATATAAATTATAAATCAAGGAGCTGCCTTGGCTGTGGCTTGGTGTAGCCCAGAGAGGAGATGGCAGCTGGACCACTGTCCAGAGGTTTTATGGTTCATCACTGCCCCATACATTTTTTGTTTACTGCTGCTGTTCAGAGCATGTATGCCATGCAGAACATAGGAAATAAAGTCACTACAACATACAAAACTACAATTTAGGGCCATACTAATTTCTATTTCTTTTTTACCTGGTTTTGCATCAGATCTAGGACCAAGTGAAAGGGAAGAACACAATACTTATATAGTCTCTATTACTCCTACTATGAACTCAGCAGCCTGAGAAGGTATCTATAAAGCATACTGGAAGCAAAAGCACTGCAAATGCAGGTTTCTCCTTTCTCTGTGTTGTAGGGATGATACTGGAAGAAGGATGATTTATTTTATATATGTTACAACGATATTAGGGGAAAACCAGTATTAGTATTATACAAGCAGAAGCCTAAAATTACATGAGTTTTTAAGAAGGCTTACAGGTTTTCTTTTGATTCTACTATGAAAAGATTATTTTCTTAAAAATGAATAAAAGTAATCGCCTAGTATTAAAGTCTCCTGTGCTTGCAGTCACTCATTTACTAAGCTTTTAAACATTAAAAGATAAAGTGTTTATTTTCATAAGCGTTTCGGTTGCACATGAAAATTAT
Source organism: Todus mexicanus (assembly GCA_013389965.1). Lineage (NCBI taxonomy): Eukaryota > Metazoa > Chordata > Aves > Coraciiformes > Todidae > Todus > Todus mexicanus. The sequence goes on from WEIS01048994.1 coordinate 4,931, forward strand.
GCCAACTCAGAAATCACAGAATAGTCAATGCAAAGGAAAAAATACAGCAGCACTGAGCTACGTTACTTTTTAAAAAAAAAAATTCAAGAAAATCAACGGTTCTGTTTTATTATAGCCGCTAGGTGGCAAAGTTGGCCAAAGAACAATTACCACTAAGTAAAGTTGAAACTTTACTTCGCATTTTTCTATTTGAATATAAGAGCTTATTAAGAAATGCCACAGAAAATGAAAAAATGTAACATAATAAAAAGTCAGTACTAAGAAACCTTTTATGACATTATCTCTAAACATTATTAAAGTCCTTCATCTATTAAAATTATTAGAATAGTTTTAGCGAATGTTCTTGAAATCACATAGCGAAGTGACTGCACCCGGCAACAATAAAAGTGCTGAATACAGATTTAATGTTTAGAAAACAGTATCTATGAATACATACACTACCTTCTGACTTGACACCAGGCACAGTAATGTCATCTTTTGATTACAGAGAACACAGTACTCCTTATGGTTTTTGAGAGAGAGAGAGACACGACCCTTAGCATCCAGCTCTAGTTGAACCTGTGCTGAGGAGGGAGATGGACTTCAGAATTACCAGTGGTTCCTTCCCACCTCAACCGTTCTATGATTCCACAAGCACTAAATACTTAAAATTCCACAGATTTTTCCCCAAGATTAACTTGCAGCAGTCTTGTTGCTTAAAGAAAGAATTTACAACCTCCTATTTCTTATACTATTTAATGATCAGCATTTAGAAGACAATAGGAAACTAATGCTCTACTACTTAGGGATTTTAAATAACAAGCAAGGGCATAACCAGTGTAAGAATTCTGGTTTTCTAAATCTGTCCTATTACTAACTGAAGAAGAAATGTATTCAGAAGACAATTACACAACGCTTTACAATTGTTTTGTCAAGCTTTTATAGCCATTAAGAAGATGCTGGAGAGATTTAATAACATGCTGCTATGAAAAAGTAAATAAGTTACACTAAAAAAACCAAAACCTAACACACATACACCCCAAAAAACCCCAAACAACAAATCACAAACTCACATCACAGTTTTCTTTTACAGTGGTTCCAGTATCTTACAAAGCCTCCTTCAAGTATTCACTACATAATTACCAAACTTGCTGGAGTCTTGAAAAACAGCTCTGTAATATATTTCTACTGAATTGTGCTGTTACTGATAGGCAAACCATAACATAAGCAACAGAGAAGTTCGAAAGCAACAAAAGGCATATTTCTTAAGAGGTTTACAGTACTCAGTGAAATTCCCTGACAGTTCTTTCTTACAAAACAAAAAAAGACCTTTCTTTTTATATATATATATCACAGTTTGTCTAAGGCAAACTTTTTCTAAGAAAATAAACAGTATCTAATCTAGTACAGTAAAGGCAGCTGTTGCAATATGAAGTGGATTTTCTGCAGATACTGAGCACTACTTCACTATTTCCAGCCAAACAGAAGTAAGCAAATAATAATCTTATTGTCTGGTTTCCGAATAAAAGAAAACTTATTTCTCCCTCTATGTTCTGGGCTCATCTTTCAATTCTGACAGTATTTGACTGAGGGTGAGAATCTCACTAAATATTAATTTCCTACAGATTTGCTTAAATAAGTAACCAAGTAAAAAGAACCTGTAGATCACGCAGGAAACACTGAGGGATAAATATCACCACCATTACACAGAAGACACAAAGGGCCTCAATTTTGACACAAAAAGCCTTAGAAACTAAGGTTAAATAGATTTGAATAGATTTTCTGAAGTAAAAGTAATTAAAAAAATTCAGCACAATTCACTGAAGCCATTAAAAACATTCTTCTCAACTTGACCCACGACTCAAAAAGGATGTCTGCATCAAGCAACTGTAAGTGATACAAACCACGTGTTATTACCAGTTTTGCAACACTTTCTGGGCTTTGCAGGTCTCCCTGAGGATGAGGGTTTCCCAACCCCTGGCTTCATAGTCAGCCACCACAACCTAGACCAAGAAAGCCCAGGAGCCCTTGAACTTCAAGGCCAGAGCTGTGGGGTAGGACGTCAAGAGCGCCAGCAAATCACAAAGGACACCTCTGTGACACATCAGGCTCTGCCATATCCAACACCTTCCCTGAATCTGCATTTTCTAAACAATCCCCAATTGAACCAGGAGACCCCAAGCTTTCATCCTATCAAACATATGCAATGAAAGCTAAGACAGCTACATTGACGTCACGAAAATGTCACCATGGTTGTGCTGAGTGTGCTTGTCAGAGTTTGGCAATGTTCCCACAGTCCCCGTGGACCCCAGTGGAGCTTCTAGTGGCTAAAGGTTTGGGGGATAGAAAAAAAGAGAGGGAGAGAGGAGGACACCCTTCTGCCAGTAATTATGAGGAATTTTAAGGAACAACTGTGTGAGAAGTAGAAAGAAAAGAACCAGTGCTTGGATCATAAAAGTATGCAGCAGGAAAGTTTGGATCAGCTTCACAGCGGAGTAGAGTAACATGGCAACTCAGACGGAAAGATCTTATTATTTATTTATTTTTAATAAAGATTTTTAAATATTTCTATCCATTTTATTTTAGGCACTTCCAAAGCAACTCAAACGAAGCACCTTGGAGCTCTTCAGTGTCCAAAAAAGGCTGCAGCATGTGAATGAACAACAATTTCCAGATGGCATGTCTCATGAACTCAAATAAGACATCCCTAGAGTATTAAGTAATGAAATTTCTACTTCCTCCAGCTACTTGTTCCCTGCAAGAATTCAGATGGCACCAAAGCATTTCACTGGAAAGGAAAACATTGTAAACCCCTCAAGTCCTACTTCACTTGAAACCTGATTTGGTCTCAGGAAGCCCTTGTCTATCAAGATAGATTGTGTATATGATAACTTAAATCTGACTAATCTTGGTTTCTCTGTTAGGATGGTATATTGTTTTCATAACACAGTGATCATAAGTTCAAACAGACTGGGATGAGTAGCAGAACAAGGACTGCAGGTTTCATAGCGATGTGGTGTATATTTGATAACAAATACAGCACACTATTGTGAAATGCAGCATGTCACAGCTGTAAATTCTTTTTCTTAGAGGCATAATTAAATCAAAAAGCATTACTAGTTGAAAACTAAAGTATGAAATAGAAAACTGTAGTTCTACATTCTGCTAATAACTTTACATTCTCTTGTAGATTGCATTTTGAATCCTGAAACTAGGATCATATTAGACATGAGGTGATGACTAAACCAACTAAAAAAGTGCAGCTCTGTTCTGAGAAGGAATGAGAGCAAATAACTAAAAAGATGACAAGTCAAAACATAACCTGCTAGAAAATAATTTTTTGGACTGTTGCAGATTAAGCAAGTAAATTGTGTTCCAGTAAAAAGAAAAAAAATCAGCTTACACAGACGTGAACAGTTCAGGAAATAAAACATTAAGAATCTCAAACCTTTCATTTGACCTATAATGAAATGCTTAGTTCTGTACTCTTAAACTACTTTTTTCTTGTTGTTGTTAAAAAAAAAAAAAAAATCAGTCTTGAAAACAAAAACATTGTTTCAAAGCCAGAACTTAAAACTTCCTTTCACCAACTTTACTAATTTATAAGGTAGCTAATTATCTGCAGGGCCTTGCTGGTATCCAGGTCAACACTTTTTCACTGCTCACTGTCTCCTCTCCAGGGAACTACCAAGAACCAGCATCAGCATCACTCACAGATGGACAAACACAGGCCCCTTCCCACACCCTCTGGCAGTCCAGCCTGGATGGGAAGCCAGCTGCCTCGTGGCAAGAGATCTGAGGATGGGAGGTATCTCCTCCCAACCATATGCTGCCCAGCGCAGTCCCAGGCACTGCTGCACCCCTGATGAAGTCTTTAGGAGGGGCTGCAGAAGTGGTATCTACCGATCCAGTCTACCCCACTTTAAATCATCTGTGGAAGAAGGCTTGCAGTGGCCCAAGAATGTCTAATTTCAATTTATTCAACACCACCACTGAGTTTGGTCATGAATGGTTAGAAATTGGCAAAGAGAGGCCAGCACACCCTTTCACACTACTACGACACACACAAGTGCTGGCAATGCAGAGCTGGTATTTCAAAATCTCAGCTTCATGAAAGTCAAAAGAGAACAAATCTTTATGCAAAAAGATGTTCCACTATCCCCTCCAGTCTCTCACCTACTCTTCACAATGCATAAAAATCTTAACTGCTGCTAATTGAGATGTGTCTATCCTTACTTAAGGGCAATCTCTTCCATAAACGTATGCTATAGCTCTTTTAAAAATACACTTCTCCTCCTTTCATCACAGTTTTACCAGGTCACTACAAGCAGTTACATAAATCTTGCTTTCTCGTATCCTATATCATCATTCATTCTTTTTAGGACTCTTACAAAAGAGATGAATGTCATAGTTAGTCTTGTTAGAATTCCCTTCAAATACTGCAGAAGGCAAAAATTTGGTATTGTCTAACTGCATTCAACACTTAATACACCTTGGAAATAAGACTAAAAGCAAAATAGGACTAAAAGACAAAAATACCTTTCCATGTCTAATCTTATACCCTCACAGGACCCATGAATCCTTTCAAAGTACAGTTTACCTCACTTACAAAATGGTTGATCTAGACTGTATCAGCATATCGCTTTGGTTACGATAGAGGGAATAAATTGTATTAACAAAGAGTGCAGCTGGATTCAAATAAATTGTAGACATGTTCCTGTGTAGCACCAGGTATACTAAGTCTTGACACAGGCTAAACATCACTACCATAACACCAAATGCTTGTCTTAGACAAGTTCCAGCTTGGTTACATTCACAGAATGAAATGATTCATAAGAATTTGCCCCAAATTCTCTTACTCCAGGATCACAGACACAGGAAAGTTTGTACATCTCATGCTTAGCCAGACTCTCCTGCTTGTCTGTAATGTGCCGTCAGTACTCAACAAGTTAGTGAGCTTATTTCTGAGAAATGAGAAATTTTAAAAAATATTCAGAAAGGGAATTAATAAAATATTTTAAAACTTCTAATCTTTATACCAGTGATTGAAACTGCTTCTGAGTTTACAGCTATTCCTCCTATAACAGCACTATGGTTCCTAAAGAAACTACTAATAATCAACATAAGAATTGTTTTGCATACCTACCTGTTCTCATAATTTTTTTATAGAGAGTAAATGCCAAAACAACTAAAGGAAAACAAAGTTAGAGGTTAAAATCTATACATCAATAAACTCTCTGAATTCAGAGAAGTAATCAGGGTATACAGGAGATAAGAAGAAAGCATTCAACAGATCTTCCACGTTTCGAGCAGCTTGACAACTTTTCAGGGTAGCTGAAATAGCATGTGCTTCACGCACACCAAGTTGTCTTTTCCCTCATCAGAATTAAAGACAGAAGTGACAGTGTTTGTGAAGTGGCAAACAGGTCCACACAGCAAAGAGAGATCCAGCTCATGAAACAGACATTTCTCAACACAGTTCTACATCTTAACATCTTAGAATAACCATGAGCATTCCTCACCATCAATGACTCATGGAGATGGTTATCTCCTACACTGTTCAAAGATGTCATGCGGTTGGCATTGCATTCATCACAAGGATAGCAACCTTTCGGCATCTCAGCAACTTTCAAACTCACTGACAGGCTTATCTTTTCAGTATCCAAATACCTTGATAAAAAATAGAGAAAAGAAACTGACAATTGCAATTCTGATCCTGAAACTTTTTTTTTTCTCCTTTTCTCCTTTCCCCTTCAAATGGCATGGGCTTTTTTTCCACCAACGGAAATGATAGTTGCAGCAATTAACTATATTCACAGCATAGGAAATCAATTTATGCAGCTGCTGCCACACACACAATAGACACACACAATAGTTCCAGCATCAAACAAAGGAAGAGGTAGTTTTCTCCTGAATGAAGAAATTAGTTGTCAAACATGTTTATGGAGTTACTGTTTGAATTTATACTGTGCTCCAGGAATTGTGTAGATTTAATTTTTGCTAGTAGTCTCAACAGTAAATTCATTATTTTTGTTAAAATGTAGCAAAGCAAATTTTGCTTTCTGCAGGTTTGTTTCGTATTTTGGTTCTGTGTACTATAGCTAACACCAAAATTGTAAAAGCTGAGCAATGGTGAGGATGCTAAAGTTAGCCCAACATGGCTCCTGAAATCTGGAAGAAAACAAGCAAGGATTTTGCCTTTCCCTTTTTTTTTTTAGTTATATGTATTCTTTTCCATTTTCTTACCTAAAAAAAAGATCTTAATCTTGTCTACTTTTCAGCATCTAGGATGTGGTAATTTTCATAGTTCCTAACTGCGTGAAGTACTTCAAAGAACTCTAACAGAGCAAAATGTGTTCCGAAGACATCGGAATGTATTTTTTAGAAGTATCAGACAGGAGGAAAAAAGTGTGAGGACGGGAGAAAGGTTTTATTGAAGTCAACCAGAACTCTATCACTAATAATACATAAAACACATCAGTTGAAAAACCAATAGAAAGGCTATTTAGTTAATATTCACAGAATGCTGAGCCATTAAAGCCAATTCTGCAAAAGAAAAAAAAAAAGTGATGGATTTAGATCTACAACCATTTTCAGCAAAGAAGCAGTAAACATGTCTTTTCAGGAACAGTTTCATTACACTTTGACTCAACCCATCAACAGCGAAATTTTCACTTCTAGAAACACAAGTATACGCAGTAACTATGTCACGTCTGGTTTCCTGCTGAAACATGTAAAAGAAACCTACCTCCAACAGCTAATCATAAAGCATTACTATATTGTGCATCAAATGTCTCTTAAAAAGAAAGGATTCCCACACCACTGGCAATATTTTGACTACAGTAAAAACTGATGTAAACACCATAAATCACACAGACATGATTTTGTGATTTTGTTCTTAAGGCATTATTTTGAGTCTAACTTTTTTTTTTTTAAAGAGAAAAAAAAAAAGAAAAAGTCATTTCCATGCTAACTTGCAACCAGACACTCTCTCCCTGAAATGGCAACAAGCTCTTGCTCCTGTTCTTAGCCTATAGTGACATCCTGCAGTCCTACTCCAACTTTACGGCAATATTCTCAGGGTTTTCACAAGCAAGTACAGCTCATCACAACTCAAGAAGTCAGAGATGTCTCTGAAGAGACATTTAAGAGAGCTAGACAGTTAGAAATGTAGCGGCCTTCTTTAGGGTATAAAGGAAATGTCTGTAGGAAGTCATCTTGTGCATAAACTTGTCCTGGTTTGGGTTAGAACAGAACAATTCTGTTCTATGATTTTTATTTTTCAGCTAAGTCTGTCTGAAGTTAGCAGCATGTTTTTGCAGACAAGAGTCTGCTTCTAGCAGTGATAACGCTCCATGTTTATAGTTAGTACCAAGGATTGGTATGCAAACCAAGGTCACTGCTAGATCTTGTGTACCACACTGGGGGGTGCAGAAAAGTAAAGGCTGCACCTTCAGGGAGGAGCAAACGTGACAGGTGACCCTACATCAGCCAACGAAGTATTCCATCCCATATACGTCATATTCGGTATAAAGCTGAGGGATTACGAGGGTCTCAGCTCTCCTTCTTCTCTTGGCCCTTTCGCCATTTTGCCCGTCTCCATCATTTCCCTGAGCTCGAGCTGCTTTCTCGGCTTCGGGACTCTTCCTCGCTTGGATTGGCCTTGGCAGCTTCAGATTTGCCCTGAGGCCTCCAGCTCTGGTCTCAGTCGCCGGCTCAGGCCTTGGCTGGGCCCCAGGCTCTGGGCCGCATCCCTGAATCCAGCTCCCGGTCCCCGTCTGCTGCTGGGCCCTTCCACAGCATCAGTGGGGACGGGGACGTATTTACCATCTGGTGGGGTTGGGTTCAATACTGGGTTTGTACATATTTGTGTATACTTACCTTTTATTATTGTTATTATAATTATTATTCATGTTTTAGTAAAGCTGTTCTAGTTTCCTTTCCTAATCGATAAGTCTCCTTTATTTCCTTTCTTCCCTTTTTGGGTGGGGAGGGGGAGAGAGCGTTCTGTTGCAGATTTGGGGGGTGCCCTGATCCCAAACCATGACAAAACTATAATGACTATGCTTTTAACAAAACTTCTAACGATTTTTTTGCTATTGTTTAGCCATTTTTACAAGCCACTTGAGAATCAAAATAGTGCAACCAGGCTCAACCTATAAGAAATGAAACATACTTTATCTGTAATTAAAGATCAGTTGCTAAATAACAAAACCTAAAACTATGCTCAAAAATTACCACAATATGCCTGAAATAATGTAGTCAGATGCATTCCAGTCAGTAACTGAAGTTTATTTATGCCACCATGGTGCAAGTAACATATCCTGCTCAAGAACCTATTAGATGTGACTCAGTAATAAAATATGCCTTCTAATGGTCACTATGTTTTTTCTGTTTTCCTCAGGTAACACCTATACTAAGAAACAAGTCAATCTGGACATCAAAAATGAAATCGTGAAGTTTTAAGAATGAGCCCTGAATTACATTTTATATTTATAAACCAAGACTGCTGTTCTCTAACCTTTATAGCCAGCATTTTGTTGAGAGGACCACAAACAGGTGCATAGTCCTGCACACGGCGGGGGGGGGGGGGGAAAGATTCTGTTTCTATGTGTTCATGCATCAATTTGCATAAGTACCTTCAATACCATCCACAAGGGCAAATATTTTAGAACAAACATTGATTTTGGAAACAGCCCAAACCATAAACACAGAACTGCAGTCTTAATAGTGTCCTTTAAAATCCAACCACTTAAACTGAAAAAATTAATATACCCCGATATTTCCAGATGTCAGATCCTCAATGTGTCTTGTCTGACTAGGTTCAATTATCTAGATTAGTGGTCTTGCATTTTCATTAGCTCATATACAACAGTAAAAAAAATAATAAATGAATGAGATGATAGGACAAAAACCTATTCTACCCTCTGTTTCAATTTTGACTCTTAGAGCAACAGCTTCAGACAGATTTTCTCAATGCTGCAGTGTCTTGAGAGATTTAGTTTTTAATTAAGCGAACTATTTAAGCAAGAATTTAACTTTTAATATGAACAATTATGCTGAAACATGCATCTACTTTATTGTTAGAGGGTCTGCAATACAGTATTGGTTCTTTAATGCCATTTATCCTCTCCTTTGTAAATAACAGTAAAGTATTACAACTGCAAAAATCCATATTATGGATTTAGGGCACAAACAAGAAGGCTTCCATTCATGCAGCAAAGCATGTACATGAAATCAAACCCCAGGAGTGCCATTTGCACACGTGTTGTAAAGGTACAACTTAGAAGCCAATTCCTACAACGTGATGAATATGTCTCGAAGAAGAAGAAGAATCAAGAACTGTGCTTTGCACTCATAGCTATGTGATCCAGCGTTTGATCAAGATAAAAAAATCCTATTTTTTTCTAAACAAAGGCATGAGACCTAAACCAGAAGTTTCAATTATTTTATTTTAAGCTCAGTCACAAGAACAGAGAGAAAGTGACAAAAAACACCAGTGTAAAGTTTAAGTGCCGTGACTATCTCGGGATTTAGCTGCTCAAATGGCAGGTAATAGGCATATGTGCTACTCAACTTCAGCCACTGCAAATCAGATTAAGAACAAAATTCAATTCACCACATTTAATTCCATATATTTATTATGCAAATGCTTTGAAAAAATATAAAACAAGATGAAGTGAGAGCTTTGAGGCAATTTGCTAGGCTGAAGAATTCTCATTTAACTTATACAAGGTTTAACTCACACTTAACCACAACCGAATTATACTAACACATAAAGACTGCATAATACACAGACTGACAGAGAGATCCAGCTGTTTGCAAAGGTTTAACTTCTTGCACCTCCAAAAAGCACACAAAATTTCCTCAAAACCTCTCTTAACAGAACAAAGAATTTATCTTTATTCCTCCTTGTTGATTGTTACATAATATTAAGTAACATTTCACATCTGAAAAGGTACTATCATAAAGAAAGCTGTATCTGCAGAATTCATTAAACTAACTGCAACTAGTGTCTGCCCAGCTGTTGTACCCAACAGTTGGTGGTAGAAAGCATTAATTAGCGTGTCACATTACTCTATCTGCTCTTAAAGAATATTGATTGCAAGTTAACTACTATATGGAGTATCACAAAAAAATCTAAATGGCACTTTACACGTAGCAGCTCTCTGCACACCATAGCAACAGGGAGAGATTGAAGTAAAATGGTCTGGTTTCTATAGCAACTATCACACAGACCATCTGTAATCAGAAGGAATACTAACAAGAGAAACAAAATGGAGAGTTTTTGTATACTGGAAGACTCTTCACGTATTTTAAATATATCACTCCTTAATATTCAACTCTACTGATAAAATATTATTTAAGTGCAAGAAATCTACACAAGCTCCTGAAAAAGACCCCAAAACTTAATAGAATGCTAATTAAAGTTCACCAGCTCTATCTCCCTAACTAGAAAACACACCCTTATAAAAAAAGATAATGTTTTTCAGACACCGGACACATATGACCCTCAAGATCCATAATGCACATGCTCATCAAGTATTTGGTTACTATTTTATTTTGAATCTCAAATACTGTAGGAGAGCTACTAGCACAATACTTATTATCTACTACACAGAACTGCTTTAGAAAGATATTATTTCAGACAAACATTTAACCACCCTGTTTCTAAAATATAAAATATAAAGGCTTGTCCAGCTTTTGGAAAAAACCAAAATCTCAGGATATGAGAACAACCACCAAACAAAAAACTAAACCCCTCTATAACCAGAAAGGCATTTGTGTCATGCAGTTCATGTGCTAAATAGAATAGTATTATATTAAGGCACACCACAACTGAATGAAAGGCAAATTCAATGTTAGTGATGCAAGGCACTCTCTTCTTTTACATTTCAGTATTTTAAATGCTGAGAAAATAAGAGGGACCATTATATCTAAAAGGGGAAACACTTCTGTACTAAATGTGGAAATTAACTGGTTATAAATAGGCTTTTAATAAACTATAGAACCAGGAATCTGTGAACAAAAACTATTATCAACACCAGTCCATTTCTTTTGCTTGGGAAAACGTTGATTTGCAGAACATTAATCACTCACACCAAAGGCAGGCATTGCAGCTTCCTGGGATCATGCAAAGCTGAAAGGAGGCAATCTGGAATAATTTATTCAGTACAGGGAAGGACACTAAGGAACCACTATAGTGATCCTACGCTATCAGAAGTTTATTTTGCACTGGAGCTTCCATGACAGCTGCTCAAACTCATTGCCTCACCATCAGGATGGATGAAAACACACATGCTCTGCCTACTAATTGGACAGTCTGTTTGTCCCCTTGCTTACTTCCCTGGGACAAAGCAGCAGGACGGATGGATGGCAGCACTGGTGACTGCTCCAGCACACATCATACTTCTCTGTTCTGCCTGAGGTACTGAAATGGCAAGAAACAGAAGCCTCTGAGAGCAAGCAATTACAGCCAAATATTCACAAAGCCTGCAAACCTACTTCCTGCCTGTATCAAAACAGCACTGGAAAAAGCACACAGGTTCAATGAATTGCTGTGGCAATGGCTGGATACCTCCTGCCACCACCATTTCCACTCTTCAGACACCGAAGAGAACAGTCCATC
>WEIS01048995.1:4355-24871 GCA_013389965.1 Todus mexicanus
TGAGCAACATGATCTAGTGTGAGATGTCCCTGCATGTGGCACAGGGTTGAAACTAGATGATCTTTGAGGTCCCTTCCAACTCTGACAATTCTATGGTTCTGTGATTCTATGATCTTTGCTGAAGAGATGGTGAGGATGCACTCAGCACCTTTCAATAAGTAGATTAGTCATTAAAAATCAGTGATCCTTAAATAGCTCTCAATATAGGAGAACAAAAGAATATCTAAGTTTTATCCAGATGGTCTACTGGGATCCGAGTGCTGAATAGAAGAGTTTTCCCAGAAGCAAAAGGAGTTTTCAAATTCAGGTGTTATTTCTGGGTTATACTATCTAAAATTGTTGGAGGAGGAGTCAGAAAAGAATATAACTGTTCTTTGAATACAATTAAAGAGATACGTATACACACCTCTATAGAGGTATGAATACTAGATTATATTCTATGCTACATCACCTGTCTTAATAGCGTTACTACATTCTCACTTGTGATGCTATTGAGCATTTAGGTATTAGACAATCTGATCTAGTCTGGTAAAGTCCAGAGTAAACTGTAAGTACCATGCCAAGAAAGTATCCTTCCAAGCACAATGTAAACAAAAATAATGTCACATGGCACCATGAGACTAGAAAAGCAAATTGCTGAGGACAACAGGACAAGGGTATATATTTTCTTCAGAAACAAAGAAAGGAAAATGGGGGTTTATTATTCCTTATTTTGTTCTTAGTTATGTGGGGGTTTCAGTCAATAACTGATGTTACTTGTGGTAAATAATACTTCTGTTTTTTCATAATCTTCCTTTGAATGAAAGAAAACACATAGGCACACATATGAAGTTCTAGAATAAAAGTGCATGAGAGTAGGAAGGTAAAATGTAGTCAGTAATATTTATTTGGTTTATTTCATTCAATAGCAAAACATAAATTGTTTCATCCATGAAGAGTGGTTGTTATTTTTCCTTCAGTTAGAGGAAGTATCCAGCTAATGGATGTGTCATCATTAATCTCTTTCTCCTCCAATTAACGTAACAGTGGACCTTTATGGCTATGATGTTTTCCAGAATTTGCTCAATAGAAACAGCACTTAAAAATTCTTACATCTCTGTGTGAGATGACGAGCAGTTTCAATTGCAGATTACAGGAGCAAAAATAAAAAGCTTTTAGAAAAAAATTATACCAAAAAAATAAATACTTCAAAGAAAATTTGTTCAGGTGCAGAAGACTTGTTGTGAGGCAGAAATTGGAATACACTATCTACATGAATCTGGGCATCAGCAAAGATTGGTTTTGTCTGGAGATTCAGATTAATTTTCTCTCCCTCGGTGCCTCTGAGGCAAGGGATGTTAAATCTAACTTGCCATTCAGAATTGCTGTGCTGATCTGTGCTGTTTATGAAATGCTTTCAGATTCACAGCCAAGAAGTCCTTTATCAGTTTATAATTATTACTGTTACTATCAACATGAAATACCAGATTGGGGAAAAAAAGAACTTTGAGGATTTAGTAAAACGATTGAAAATAAAACTCACTAAGATATTGACTACTTTGGCTTTATGCAGTTTCGCTGCAGGTGTGTATTGGATGAAGACAGTTCGTTACAGGAAGTTAATAGCCTCACTCAAGGTGCCTACCAGGATGAATGGAGGACAAAGGCTGACATCAAGAGAAGATTTAGGAGAGCGGGGTGGAATACAGTGCCTCTATCAAGCAAGGCAGATAAACTATTTGAGGGAGAGAAGATGAAATGAGTGAATCTGGAACCAAATTCTAAAACCAAGTTATATATAGCAAGGTATTCTGGACCATAAGCTATAGTACAGCAAAGACAGATGGTAGGAAATCTCCAAGATAGGACAATAGGATTTGCGGCTAGGCCCTGAGGCTATAAATCCTACAATAAAGAGATATACCGAGTCGGCTGACGGTAAACCAAAAGTGCAGCATGACGTATTTGACGTTATTGAGCATTAGATGCTCTGCAAGAAGTACAGGCTGCAGTAGGAAAGACTTATTGTCATCATAGACCTGACAAAGGAATGGACAATAAATGTGGAAAAATATTGTAGGGGTTTTTGAACCATACTCCTCATGAAGTATGTCCTGGAAGATCACATATATGATGGCAGTAAAAAGAGGGAAGGATTTTAACATTAACTTTTCATTGATATAGATGTGAACATTTGGGTAAGAGTGTGAGAAAATATTGACTGATTTAGGATCACTATGTCCCAGACTTGTAAAAGAATGTGGGACATGGAAAAAGACAGTGCAGCGCCAGTAATTTCATTGCACTGTGTGCACTGCCAGTGCTATTGCAAGAATATGATATTGAATAGCAAGGAGCTCTGTTGTGAAACTTTGTATCCCCCAGAGAGTGCGTTAATGAGTCTCTCTAAAACACTGAGGAAGAGGATTACAGACTAAACTTCCTGATAGGCTTGTCAGTTAATCTTGCTTTAGTTATTCTTGCTGCTTCTGAGATCCTAACTGATGGAGGGAATAATAATGATAGTAATATTCTACTTATGTTTAAAAGTACAGTTCTCTTGTTTGATAATATTCTAGTAAATTTTAATCTGTGATTATGATGAAAAGGAAAACTTAACAGCATTAGCTACTATCACCAAGCTGTAAGAAGCAGCAGCATGATTTTCCTATAATGCTAAAAGTAATGATTGCAGTATCTCAAATATACAAGTAATGATGATAACTGCTTATATTTAACAAAAAAATGACTAGTTTTTGCCAAGTCCTTTAATTTTGCAGACTGAAGGTATTGATCCTATGTCCTGTCTGTCTGATTAGATCCCTAAGGCAATATAAAGTGCTCATCGTCACTGCAGCAGTATTGATGCATAAGATTTAACCTGGGGGATGATATATTTATGTTTGGAGGCTTTTTCCTTGAGTACACCATCTCTGTCCTACTGTGTGCTATTCCCACATGTCATATGATCAGGAAAAATAATGTGCAAATGAAATTTAGGGGTAGGACAAAGTCTAGATGCTCTTCAAAGTCTCAGACATTGGCTCAAAACAGGTGCAGCTCCCCAAACAGAAATGGCAGGTAGCGGGAGTTAGCTCAAATTGAGATGTTTTGTAGATTTATAACTTACTTGACTTGAGATCAGAGCAGAATTTCTCCTGTATGACAGACAAGAAGGCATCCACCAGATTTAATACTGAAGTAAAATAGCCTCTTTTAAGTGGTAACTTGAGTGTTCACATTTAAATTAGGACATTTGATGGTTTTCTACTAATCATTATTTGCCTACTTTGACCAGATCAATTATAAAAAACTTGTAGTCAACCCTTCTGACCAGTTCATGTAACCCTTGCTAGTTTTGTGCGGTCACAACAGGGGGTTTTTCTCCAGATCAAAATATATCTGACAGCTATTAGAGAACATTACCCTGCAGCATATTTCTTTTATATACTTTCAAGTTTCAGTTCATTAGCATAATGGGTTTTCTTAAACTCAATATGATTGGGGGGGATGTGGCGAAGGGGAACCGAGCTGTTAATTAACCTTTGTTTTCAATACAATAATACTTCAATCAGTGGGAAAAAAATGAGCCCTTAAAGAGAGACGGGCAGTATATGTCTTATTGTGGTGTGGCTTTTATTGAGTGGAAAACTTAAGGGATTTCACAAATCTTTTAACTCATTTGAAACCAATTTCTCATAGTAGAGCTGATAAGACAGAAAAATGTTAAATGGCAAGTTTCTTTCACAGACCTTTCCTTCTAATGCAATTATTTCCTGATTCATCACTCCTAAGTGAGTTAAAGCAAGAAGAAAAATAGGATTAAACATAAAGATTTACTTCTAATAATTTTTACTTTTCAAATTATTGTTGGATTATAATGTCTTTTACTACCACCTCTAAATTATTTAAAGTAAGCTAAGCAATCTAAATTCTTCTTCTTACTAAATTATTTAGGGTATAGAAGTTTCCTGTTGAATGCTTTTGTGGTCAAATAATGTATCTCAGGCTGTGAATAAAATTAATTTTAATGCAATAATTCAAAGGCAATAGCTAGAAAAAGTATCTGAAGTATCTTCCATTATATATTCACCTATGAATATTGTAAAACTCAAGTCAGTAAAATTAACTTCTTATTTTCACTAATAAAATTTTGAAACTCTCAAGAATTTTTTGTTACATTTTTCACATGACACTGAAGTCGAAAGTAGTAAGTTTTCTTCCAATATGTGTTTACTTACAGCAGAATTAGCTAGTCTTTCAATACCTATTGCATTCTTTTCATTCATGATTATGAGTTTCCAAGAGTTGCAAATCAGCCAAAGTGACTGAATATTTTGGAGAGCTTCATGACATGCTGCATTCTTATTTTAAAGGAGGTATTTATACTATATGCTATACAATACTAGTTATCTAACTCTGCTTTTCATGTTACTTCAAATGTGAAGGGAAGATAAGCTAGACTCAATCAACCAAGAATTTAAATCACTAGAAAGTCCTCTCCAGTCAATGAGAACCAGTGGTTGAGATCAGCAAATTTTAGAATTGGGTATGGAGGTCAGTAAGCTCTATGTCTGATATAGGTTTTAGATATTAGCTAGAGCCCATGGAAGAAGGAAATGAAATATGGGGTCTATAGAAAATCAGAGAATGAGTTGATTCATGTCATGTCCTAGAACATAAATCCTGCTAAAGCCAAGCCTCCTGATGATTGTAGCATATCAATATGGGGAATATGTAGCCCAATGGAAAGAGTGCTGTGAGCTACAAGGCTGAGAACTCCAACCTATTCTCTTTCTCAGGATCAAAAAGATTATTTTGCAAAGCAGATAGCCTAAGGATTACCTTGCTACCTGATACTTGCCCTCATTTATGTTAATAATCTGAGCTGTCAACCAAAAAAAGTCTACTTGCATCCTTACCTCAGTGTAGCGATGAGGGCCAGAAACAAGAAGTGCAGATCTTGATGCATTTAGAAACAGAAAATTTCCTACACAAAGATGTGGCTGGATGTGTCGTATTTGCATATCAGAGGAGATCACTGCTAATTCCTTGAAAGTAAAGACACATGTCCTGGTTTGGGTTAGAACAGAACAATTCTGTTCTATGACTTTTACCTTTCAGGTAAGTCTGTCTGAAGTTAGCAGCATGTTTACCAGACAGAGCCTGCTTTTAGCAGTGATAGCGCTCCATGTTTATAGTTAGTACCAAGGATTGGTATGCAAACCAAGGTCACTCCTAGATTTTGTGTACCACACGGGGGGTGCAGAAAAGAGAAGGCTGTACCTTCAGGGAGGAGCGACCAGGAGAGATGGCCCTAAATTAACCAACGAGATATTCCATATCCATATACGTCATATTTGGTATAAAGCTGAGGGATCACAAGGGTCTTGTCTCTCTCTCCTACCCCTTCTCTCCTGACCTTTTTGCCATTTTTGGGTTTTCCCTGAGATCGAGCTGCTCTCTCGGCTTTGGGACTCTTCCTCGCTCAGTTTGGCCTTGGCAGCTTCAGCTTTGCCCTGAGGCCTCCAGCCCCGGTCTCAGCCCCCGGCTCAGGTCTTGGCTGGGCCCCAGGTTCTGGGCCGCATCCCTGAATCCAGCTCCCAGTTCCCGGCTGCTGCTGGGCCCTTCCACAGTATCAGTGGGGACGGGGACAGATTTACCATCAGGGGGATTGGGTTCGATACTGGGTTTGTACATATTTGTATATAGTTACTTTTTATTATTACTGTTATTTCATTTTTTAGTAAAGCTGTTCTAGTTTCCTTTCCTAATCAATAATTCTCTCTCCTTTATTTCCTTTCTTCGCTTTTTGAGTGGGGAAGGGGAGAGAGTGTTCTGTTGCAGATTTGGGGGGTGCCCTGACCCCAAACCTTGACAACACAATACCGGTGTAAATAAGAACAGAGCTGAACTCCTTGTCTGTTCTCAGGTTGACTTAAAATTGTGTTGCTGTCTGATAGATCCCTTATACCAGAAAGTGTCACATTGCTTAATTGTTTCATGAGTTTGACTTAGTAATAATGTCATTCTGACACCTTCAGTGCTTCTGGGATGGTTGGAGCAAGTTGAAAAGCCAGACCCAAAATCCTAGCAAAGCTGATAAACCATGCAGTAAAAACGCCTTCTGAAAAAAAAAAAAAAAAAGGTTTTATTTTTGTTTTTCATGTAGACTGTTACGAGGAAAACATAGCTGGGATTCAGCTGATCACAGAGGGAAAAAGAGCTATTCTAACACTGTAAATTTGTCACAGATTTCTTGATAGTGCCTGAAGAATGCTCAATTTGTGAGCTTAATTTGTCCCATAAAAACATTCTTAAAATTTTTTTCTACAAAACATGACATTTTGCTTTCATAATTTCTCCTTCTAAAAAGAAAATTAAGCAGGTTTTGCCTCATCTTTGATTCTGGGAGTTAAATGCCTCTGCTGGAAGAGTAGTGCCTTGATTAGGGCAGTCTCTCCAGGTTTCTTGCATGGCCCTTGGAGATAAATCAGGAAAGAAACTGGATTTAGTGTACATGTCTTACTCTGAAGAGAAGTAATTTTCTGATTGTGTGAGAGATGGGAACACCAGCATCAAACTATTATTCCAGATCAGTGAAGCTCATTTTCAGTTAAACATTTTTAGTGAAAAATGTTTAATGTACTTTCACAAGTCATTGTAATTTGGACATACAGTGCTTCACTGGAACAATGGTGAAAAGCACTATCTCATCGACCCTGAAGGCTGAAGACTGTGGAATTACAGTATCACAAATACATTGGCATTTTCATCAATAGTCATTTCCTTCAAGGATGAATTTGCTTATACTACTTTAAGTGCAACATTCATTACTGTGAATATGTTCATCCTCTAGATCCATAGCATGTTGACAACAGCAACAACAAAAAAGTAAATTTCCATGCATCAGAAATGATGACATTTTAAGCATCAGGATTCTGCTTTACGCTGCATTTCATTCCCTATTGTACCAGTCTGGGCTTCAATATTAGCTAGAAATGGAGGTTACATGACAGTATTAAGTTAAAGAAGGAAACTGTATTTTCTTTCTTCTTATCCATGCAGTATTAAGTTAAGCACATCTGCAATTCAGAGTTTTATAGCTAGGGTGCTGTTAAGCATTGTGGATGGTCTCTGTAGAAAATTTAATCTCTCTTATGTTATGCAGAAGATCCAGACACCCCCTCTGAGCTTTACTGTAGAAGCTGTAGGAGCAGTAGGATCTTACAAGCACAATCAATCCTGCACATTCAATATCTCATAGAATATGCATAAGTCCCTTAGATTCAAAAAAAAAAAACAACCTAGCCCAACTTGTCCAACTTTCTGCCTCAGCTTCAACCTCTAGACATAGCAAGTGGAACTGAGGTGAAGGAAATTTTGCTGCCTGTTGATTCAGTAAGGGAAATAAAGCATGAGGAAAAACAACTGCCACCAGAAAGGGTCTTTTGCAAGACACACTTTGTGCATCTGTAGGTATCCTGCTTTATACCACAGCTATGCTGTGTCGAAAACACTGGGTTTCTCATCACAGACAAATTATGGAAGGTTGTCTGGGGAAGTGGGAAGGGAAATGGGGTCCCACATCAGAGCAAGCAGTGTCTAGTAAAGCCAACTGCTCTTACCTAACCTCCAGCCAGCACACCTTTACAACAAATGAGGCAAAGCACAAAAAGTGATATGGCTTAACATTTGCTAAAGCAGTTTGGGCACAATGAAGTGTCTCCCGCAGAAGCCTCTTCTAGCCAACATCAATTTCAACAAGCTGCTGAATCTCTGTATTGTTTGTGCCACTACAGACTGACAGCAGGGACAGCAGAAAGGTGTGCAATGTCAACATAAGCACTAAAATAGCCTGTTAAAAAGTGCTCTGTGGACGTACACGAATGCTAATACACTTCCAAAGTGGAATATATTCAGTGTGGAGAGCCCACAGTCCATTCAGACTAATCACTGACTAATTCTGTTGTGCTTGTGCTGAGGAAAACCATCTGTCATGGTTTGGGGTCAGGCCAGCCCTAAACCTGCAACACATGCTCTCTGTTAACCCCTCCCCCACCCAAAGGGGAAGAGAAAGGGAATAAGCGAGGGAGAGTTATTGATTAGACAAGGAAACTAGAACAGCTTTAATGAAAATTAAAGTAATGTTAAAATGTGATATATACAAACATATACAAAAAACAGTATTGAACCCAACCCCCCCACTGATAAATATGTCATCATCCACTGATGCTGTGGAGCAGTCCCAGACTGGGCCCAGCGGCAGACAGGAACCAGGAGTTGGATTCAGGAATGCACAGAAAAGCAGCAAGAAGCCAAAGCTGAAGGCTACAGGCTGGAACTGAAGCCAAGCCAAGGCCAAGCTGGAGACCAAGACCGAAGACGGAGGCTAAGGCTACCGCCCAAAACCAAAGCCCGAGCCAAGGCCGAACCAAGCGAGAGACAGAACCAAGAGCGAGAGCAGCCAGATCTCAGAGAGAGTGCAAGACCCCTCAGCTTTACAGCAAATATGACGTATATGGGATGGAATACCTCACTGGCCAATTTAGGGTCACCTGTCCTGTTTGCTCCTCCCTGCAGGTGTGGCCCTTACTTTCTGCAGCCCCCGGTAAGATCTAGCAGTGACCTTGGTTTGCACACCAATCCTTGGTACTAACTCTAAACATTAAGCGTTATCACTGCTAGAAGCAGGCACTGTCTGCCAAAAACAGGCTGCTAACTTCCAGACAGTGCGGTTAGAAGAGACTTAGCTAAAAGTAAAAATCACTGAACAGAATTGTTCTATCCTAACCCAAACCAGGACACCAACAAAAACGACAAAGGTATATACAGTGCTGGAGTTGTCTGGACACAGATCAGTGGCTTTCCTGGAGAGAACAGTTGCCATAAGACACTTGTACCATGCTAGCTGTCAACCCACAACAGTTACTAAGCTGCATAAGCAGAAATCTCATCCTCAATCATTCTATATGCAATTTATAAAGCTATCCAGTGTTCTCGCTTGGTCACTGTTGGATCTGCTCTGATATGTAGGATCATAAAGCTCTGAGATAGTACAGCAATGATTATCAACCTCTACTATAATATATGTTTATGTAACTTCATCTAACAGTGTTAATTTGGTACCAAACAAAAAGCAGTACTAAAAGAGAAAACTGATTTATGGGATTTTTAAGAAATGTTTCTGTTCTTCTGTTGCTACTTAGAATTCAGATCAGAATTCAGTCTTAGTGAGTTTTCAGGGAAGTGCTAAGTGGAATGGTCTTGGGCTAGTCCACATTACAAAATCCTTATTCTCACTGATCATGAAAGCAGCAGCTACTCTATAATCTGAAGGCTAAATTTCATTTTGCTGTAATCATGAGGACATGACTCAGAAACACATACTACTCCTGATGATCCCCTGTAAAAAAAAAGGGAAGACTTCACATCCAAAAGGCTGATATGATAAGATTTGCAGACTACAAATGTCTCTATAAAGTAGAAAAATATATTTCAGAGTTCATTATATGGTCAGAAACACAAGTTTAAACAGCTTAAATGATCAAACCAGCAGAAGTATACTACAAATGGATTTTTATTGACTGAATTGGATAAACAGATTAATTTTTTAAAAAACCCAACAAAAAACAAAAACAACATATTACAAACACGTACAGTACCATAAAATCAGTTTGTACACATGGAGATGTCATTCTTAGCCTGCACAGCTCCTGCAGCGCTGTAACCCATTCTCATTGCAAGCGGTACACTTGAGGGCTTTGAATGAGTCCGTAAAACAGTTTCGAAACACAGACATCTTGCTCCCATGGCACGCTGAGCATGGCAGGAATCCAAAGCCCCCACAAGAGGGACACTCGTGAGGATGCTGGACTCTCTGCTCAAAGAAGAACATGAGAAAGACAAAAATGTTACCTCATCAACCACCATAAGCTCCAGAAAAAATGAGGGCTCCAGGACTGCTGAGAATACACATTCTAGTTCCCATTTCAAGCAATACCAATCGTGACCCCACCCGAAGTTATGCCACCCTGGAAGACCAGTACATCTGTCTGCCTTTTCCCTTGATCAGTTCCACATGCAATGGTCAGAAGCTCACTGTAGGTTCATCAGTCACATTATACCTTAGTAGCCTGTGTTTAAATTTGTCAAAATAGCTAGCTAAAGGAGAACTTGCATGTTTTACTCTAATGTAGTTTAGGTCTAGATCAATTCCAGGAGATATTGAAATTGATTGAATCTAACTTCAGGCAGTTTATGTTGACATTATATTTTCCATGCTGTATGTTAATGTATTAAGACTTTCAGCATTTACATGCTTGTGCTGAACATATTATTCCTATTACAGCTGGAGCTGATCATATCAAAAAGCAATTCATGGCTTCTGGTAAGTAGTGCTTGAGGAAGTAAGTGGTGTATTCAAATGTATGGGTGTAGAATGCTGAAGCTTTAAGTGTAAAGAAGAAAGATCATGAATATTCAACAGTTATACCTGGGCAAAATTGCTGCAAGCAAGGCTTGGGCTTCCTTAATTGTCCTAATTCCTGAGTAGAACAATAATTTTACTCTATTTTGTAATAAATTAAAGACAACAGAGAACACAAGAAGATATTTCAAAGACATTCCTAAATTACATTTGCTGAAAATGTTGCTAGTTTAATGATTGCCTTAAAGTTCTATATCAGAGAAGCGAAAGGCACACAACACTGGGTACTTACCACAGCACAGATTTGTGGCTTTAACATTGCACTGTTGAGTAAAAACTTTATAGATTTATTTACAAAGGAAGAACAAAAATCCATACAATTCCTGGTAGTGTTAGTCTGAGGAATTAGGTACCAGTAAAAAATTAGTCACAAATTATTACCAGGGTATACTAAAATATGTATAAACAACATAGTCCTTGTAGCTTCTTCAAGAAAACTGAAGAGATTTCTGCAAGCCCATTAATAATAATATTCCTCTATTGACAACTTCGATGAACATGTAAAAAAAGGCACTTTTTCTTTTTGTCCTGTAGCTCATAAACACATCATTCTCCTTCACCAGGCAAACAACTCCTATTACTATTAACTTCTCCAGGGACAATGTTTGAAAGTATCTAATGTAAAATTAGTGTTCTTTTTATCTCAGGAGTGCTCACATATTCCATAATTTATGATGGCAGTTTACTTCATTATATTTTTAATCTTTACAATCCTTATTACTTATTAGGCTTGTAAATAACTACCTTTCCATGTAGTTAAGAGAACTACAAAAAAAATTAAAAAAAAACCCAAAAAACCCCAAAAACAAATGCAAGATTGTTTTAGCTCAGTTCCTTGAACAATGGCTATTTCATTCTTCAACAGATGACAGTTTGTGTAATCACTTTTTGCATCTTTGGCAATGAAGAAACCTGACTGCCCCTTGCAATTTTAGCAAATTAATTTTTGCTGAAAAAAACCCCAATGGCAGTAAATCAGTGATTGTACCCACTGAGCAGTTATCTATCTGTTGTAGTCTGGCATTGGTTTTCTTACAGATGTACTTTTTGTCCCAAGATTAGGACACATATTGGGCTAGGTAATACCACTGTAGGACCCCTCCCCACAAAGCAGGATCTGAGGACATTTCATTTTCAAGTAATGAAAACTGCTAAGGAGGTGTATTAGCTAACGTTTCTAGTTATATAATAGGATGTTTTACATATACTTTAATCATATATATACTTTTGTTTAATAGTTTCTGTTTAGCTATTCAATATGTTTTAATATGGCAAATAGGTTCTTCTGCATTTTACACAGAAATACATCCACTGAGTCATGGGGCAAGATAAAGATGTATGGTACACAAAGAGTTACTCAAAGTGTGTGAGGATAGCATATGATGTAGTTTGGCCAGATGCAGGGAAAGAAAATTCTTGGGGTTAAACTCAATAGATATATCCTTCTTTTCCTCTTTCACTTTCTGTGTTATCTTAATTTGTTTAGGGATTATTTCAAAATAAAAAAATAATTCATTGCAATACAATCCATTTCTAAGAACACAGCTATTCATATAACCCAGACACTATGATACATGGCTCCTCAAAGTGTTGTGTTTTGAAGGATATCCAAAGGAAAACAGAAAATGCCTTGAGCAGCCAATAGAACAAGACTAGCAGATAAGTGATGACCAGTAGAGATCCTACAACAAAGCTGTGGGAGAAGACTCGTACTTCAAGTGTCCTCTGGGAGTGTGCCTAACTGCTCATAATAAAAGGCAAACTTGCCCCAGAGCACTTCAATGGACAAGGCGAGCTAAGAGCTAGAGAAAAGCAAGATAACCTGCAATATAAAATTTATGCAAGTTGATGTAATTTGAAACTTCCACCATTTGCCCAGATTTTGCAGGTGTCAAACTTTAGGTCTAGCCAGAAAAAGAGATGTGCAGGTTCACAGCACATTCACTTCAGTACATGGGGAAGTGGTGCAGCATCCACAGAAGAGGCCTCGCTCCGCCAGGGCATTGTGAAGGCTAAATGTTAAAGATGATGTCAAAAGTTATGGGAAAGGGAAAATGCACTGCATTTCCTGCTGTGGCAAAATCAAGAGAAAATAGAGATGGATATTTTTGTTTGATGTTATCGCCATTCACGTCTTCTCAGATTTAATGGACTGTGATACTACAGCATCATTTATTCAAAGACCAAAAAAAAGCACTTGGGACCATCAGTTTGTAACAGAAGAAAAATTGGTAAAGAAGAACCTACTTAATTACAAATATTCAACGTGTTTTCCTTATATTTATTTGAAGAAACACAATTACCTCAATTTTGGTTAAGAGATCCTGCAGTTCCCCAGATTCATTCATTAGTAAAATTTTCTCTGCACCCTATTAGTAGGAAGAAGACAAAGGTCAGTCAGTTTAGCAGGAAAAAACAGAGATGAGTAGAAGATTTGGTCTTGCAAATTTAAACAGGTTGAAGACAAATTTGACTCATATTAAGTATTTTGTAATTAGGTCAACCTCAGGAAAGATAAAAGGAGGAGGGGCTAATCACAGTTCTGAGAGTAGAGCCTGAAGTTCAATGCTATATGTGGTATCACATTGCCTTTTTACAAAAGGTGACACAGCTTCAAAATTCTGATTATGTTCCCTTTATTTTACAGAGTATGTTTCCTGACAGAATGAAAAAATAGTTACCATGTCAAAAATTACAATTACATAAATATACAATACATCAGAGAATGCAGCAAAATGAGAGGAGGAAATTATGTTTCAAATATTCTGGCAGTTGAGCATTGAATTAAGACATAATATGCCTAATGTATAACACAAGGAGAAAAAGGGTAATGAAAATACTATAATAAGATTAAAGTCAGACACAACAATGAATAATAATAACTTATTCTGAGTACACTAGGCCTCTTAGGGGTTCTGTGATCTGAACCAAGGCAGAACTGAAGTGTTTTTTCTTTTTTCCTCCTGAAAGTAAGTGCTAAGAAATTACTGGAGACAAAATTAATGTCAAAGATTATGTAAAACTTCTTTTTTCCTTTTCTCCTAATCAGAGGGCCACATTTGAATGCTTATCCTTCACTTATGTAACCAAATTCACTGAATACTAAACATTACCAAAACCAGGCACATTTAATCAGTGGATCACAAGAAACCAACAAAAGGTGAGGAAACTGAGGCATAGACAGAGCACAATTGGCCACATATAGACCCAGTCGCAGGTTCATGTCACTGTGCTGCCTCACTTTGCTGGTCCCTGCACGTCCACATTGTTAAATTTCATCTCTGGGTTTGCTTCTGGTGTGAGCTGGGATGCTGATGAAGGGCTGAGGTGCCGTGGGATGCTGCACTCGGCTCAGATGATCCCACAGTCAGCTGAAAGGGCTCTCAGACCTAGCTCCCCACCAGCTTCGCTCTCCCTGTTACTGGGAGGTACAGAAAGGCTGATGGTAAGCACAAGGAACACACATGGGTCACTAATGTATGTATTAGTAATCTACCCATTCACAGTGCCTTGCTGAGGACTGCAGATACTGCAAGCCTGTAGCCCAAAAGCCAGCTAAGGGCCACCAAAGCATAGCAAACCCTACTAACGTTAGTTTCCTTGTAAGAAGTCTTCTTGCTCTGGACAAAAAGAAGCACTTTTGACTCTATGTTTAATGATTTTCAATTCCCTTAAGAAGCACTTTTTCAGTGCCACTTTTTCAGTGAATGCTATTCTTAGAGTGCTACACTTTCAAAGAGATTATTTTAAAGAAAATAAGTATCTACAAGGTAATTAGTTGTGGTTAATTAGTCACAGAAGATGACAGGAGACTCAGATCAGCTATCCTTGCTTGTGCTGACTCTTCTATTAAAATCTGTTATATATCATGGGCACAGAGCATACCGGCTTCAACATGTGCATTACACTCTCTGTGTCCCCAGCAGAGCAGCTTTTAGCAGCTTGTTGGCCCCTTCCATGCTTGTCATCTAATCTTTCTCTGCTTTCACATAGAACTGGCAATAGGAGTGATTGGCACAACAAAGCAAGGGTTTGCCAAGGTGGCCCATGGAGCATTAGCTCTGGGCCTGAATACACTGTGGTGGCTTAAGACAAAGCTTTCACTGCCCATCTGATGCAGAGACATTAAGGATTTGCAGCTTTATTGATGTAATTACAACACTGCAAATTCCCTAAGCTAGACAAGCCCCGATTTGCCCCGATTTAGGAAAGGATCTCTTCTCTGCGGCAACAGTTGGCAAAAGCATTCCTGTGACTTCTGCTCCATGTTAGAGATGTTGTACGATAACACTGATTGGCTTTTACAGTAGTATAATTAAAAGTCTGACAGATTTTCCATTATAGATTCATATTTTTAAGGATTTATATTTTGGATGACATTTAGTCAGCCAGATGTGCTACTGACAAAGTGGAAAGCCTCATTGCTATCTTTTTAAAATTAAATACCAAATGTCTGAATGGCTATCAATGTTTTTAAGTGTTTCAGTGTGCCTTTTCTGATCAACATTTGCCTCAACTGAAATTTGAATAAAAGATACTTTACAGAGGTTAACCTTCCCTTTGGATCTGTGAATCTTAACACACGGAGTCTGTAATTAAAAGAAGTAATTAAAGCAGCTGTTAAACAAGTCCAATAGCTGCTTTCTGACCAGAAAGTGATGTCTGCCTTTTGTCCTAGATTGCGCTCAGTTCACAATCACCCACAAAGGGATGGGAAACATTAGAGAATCTGTCCCTCCTAAGACCCACATAAAGAGCATGAGGGACAGTAGCCATAACACTTAGAGGACAGCAGGGAGAAGTGGGGTTTCAGTTTTATTAACCAGTTAAATTTCAAAGCACCAGCCTGTGAATCATTTATCTAACTTCAGTAGCTCTCCACCATGGTGTAGGAGCCCAGGACTGCAGTCAGGTCTTTGCCCTCCTTTTGACAAGTAAATGTCACAAACTTGGCTAAATCACTTGACGGGTTTTCTAGACCATTTTATTTCTTCAAAATATTCTCCCATTTTTCTTTTGAGAGGGTCCAGAAATTAACATTGTATTCCAGATATTGTCCCACTGCCCGCAGAGCTAGGACAAACGCAAAGCTCACTAAGTTCCCTACTGCCCAAGATCTGTCTTGTCACTAAATCCATCTGTTGCTCACTTGTCTTGGATCTAATCCATTACCATTTTCACCATGCAATTCTTCATCAAGGACTACACATAGCTATATGACTCTGCAATTGGCTGTACTGGAACACCTGCTAATTTCGGGAAGCAGCCTCTCTTCCACATCCTTCCTTATATACAGAGAAAAAAATGAGCACGGCATAGCAATAGCTCTCTTGTGAACACATTTGCTGTGCAACTGAATTACATCCCTTATTTCCTTAAAAACAAACTTTTGCTGAGTATACAGGTGAGGCCACTTGCTAAGGCAGCAGAATGCAATCACTTACTTTACTGGACCTGCCACACTTTTTCACTGTGGCTTTCTGAGGCAACACTCTGCATATACCACTGTCTTGGCCCAGAGTTCACATGCTCTTCAGCACTACGCCTCAACAAGGTGCCCCTTAGCAGCAGACATGCCGGGGGTATGATTTAATGCCTGAAAATCGGCCGTAAACTGAGAAATTTGACACTGCAGTATAGCACTAGCACCAGAAATGTTGGATTTGATATGCAAAAGAACTGAAAGATTGATGTGTAAAGAGCTATCAGATGAACCCTGTTGTTCCTGCAATGTTAGATAGCAAATTAGAGGAAACAACTGGGAAAATGCTAGATGACTCAATGCTATAATTACATCATAGTTCTACTGCCACAGAGTCATTCATATCCACTGCATTAAATGAACACCGAGAGAATGAGTTTACTGTAACAACACATGAAAACAATTGAGAGCTGCTAATCCTATATGGTCGTGGCAAAGCAGCAAAACGAAACTGTTAATTCCTGTGTAACAAAAAATATGTTTACACAGGTATTTTGTAAAAGTCAGTTACAAAAATAGCCTCATCATTCTTGGGAAACAATCATAACCAATGACTAAGATGCAATAATTTTACTGTAAAACTCATGCAGGAACGGATTTATTACAGCTGAGAAAACTAAATAGGAAAAGGTTTCTTCAGGGAAAAAAAATTAAATTAACATATTCAAAAAAGGTTCAGGTAGGTTTGCATGGAATTCAATCATGTATTTAAAGTGAAAAATAAAATAAATGCATTTTAAAACTACTCTGCAGTGAGCTAACATGTTTACTAAGGATTACTCTGTTTCCCTTTTTTTACATGCATCCCTTTTCCATCAGAATGGGTCTTTGCATAACATAAACCTCTAACAATTCTGAGTGCCTTTGTAAAAGAGTAAATGAATGCTCTAATTTTGTTTCGCGTGACTTTCTGGTTTTTGGAAGTCATTTTTTATTCTTCTTCGGTGTCCCAGCAGATGGCATAATTCCATTTCAAATGGAGACAGCCTCAGGTGAGAAGGAGGGATTCAATCAGCTGGGAAAAAGCATGCTGCAGAAAAAACCTTGCAATTTCCTGACAGACTGATATTTAGACAGTGAATGTCAAAAAATAAAATGATTCAATCCTGAAAAAAAAATAATTTAGAAAATTAAAAAACCTGCTGTACTGCAGCACACATGACTTTGCTTGACAAGGGCTAGATACGATTTTTCTATTGCTTCTGCCCAGGTTATGTGTTTGTTACATTCCCCCTGTGCAGGCAATAATAAATTCCACAGCACTGTGAAGATTTATCCACACAGCCTGCAGTGCTCTAACAACCTTGTCTGTGCTTCTGAACAGCTTGGATACCATATACTCTATCAGATGCACATATGCTGTGTTCTAGTGCTTTTGTCACATTTATCTCATTAAAAATAATTTTATCCCCTTTCAAAACTGTTCATATTTTAATTATAGGTTGATTTTTTTTTTCTCTGTATGACTCACTGAAAGGTACGTGGTTCAATATAGATTCTCCTTTGTATTCCTACATGCAGTCTTTTTCAGGGAGGGATTTGCCAGGAAATAAATATTCGAAATTTTTAAAAAGAGAGACAGAAAAAGAGAGAGAAAAAAAATATTGAATTATTAATTTAGTGACACACAAGGCTTCTGGATTTCTCTGTTGCATTTGCATATCAGAAGATAATTATGATAAAAGGCATTGTAGAACTGTCCACTGTTACCAATGAGACCAAATCCCGTAATTAGTTCTCAATCGCATTTTAATGAAACGCAAGCCCAACACAGGTTCCAGCCAGCTTACTGTCTTTGGAGTCACTGATGCATTGTCTTTTTAAAGTGCCACGTCCACCAGACATTGACACAGCTGTGGGGTGAAAGCTTCATTGCCAGACCTTCTCAATACGCAAAGTTCCCCGCTTCTTATTTCTCTTCCTAAACGAATGAATGTCAACTTCTCTTATGAAGCCGTATGAAGCCAAAACCTGATATAAAATAATGGGGTTTGCCACGTTTACCAAACAGAGTGTGTGGACACAGGTCCCTTGCCAGTGCGAGTGACAGGTTCACCCTGGGGCTCTCCTATCACCCTGCCAGCCACAGTGCTCCCATTGGCACGCACTGTGGGCTGTCTGAGTTAGCTCTATTCACGCTGAACCTGCTTTTCCCATCGTGGTTCACCTCAACTAAAGCACACTAGAGAGTGAAGCTGTAGCAAGTAGCAGTGTCCCTCCGTACAATGATAATTAGTGGAGAGCAGTGGTGGGCAGAAACCTCTTCAGCAAGCGATGGTGAGGGGCATTCACATTGGGAGAGCAAAGGGCGGCCACCGTCCCAGCTGACCATGATACTCCCTGTGAGCAGACAAGCATCTCCTGGACTGTTCTGCACCCTCAGAGCAGATTCTCCACAAATAATACTGCTCTGTGTGAAATAACTTTAATATTCTCCCAGAGGTAAAGTCTGTTCCATCTAACTACAGCGTGCCCCATCAATTTAATTTAAAAAAAATAAAATTTTTTAAAAAATAAAAAAGGAAAAAGGAAGAAATCAGCCAAGTCTGATTTTTTTTGGTTTTTAACAGATCAGTATGTATTTTTTTCTTCTGTTGAACAACATTAATGCAGTTGCCATGTTGTAATAAATGTCTGTAGACTAGAACACCAAATTCTTTCTTCTTTTTTTTTACCTACAGGAGGTATAACCTACTGACTAACTGTTAGCAGGTAGTTGAACAGCCAGATTTGTCTCTCTCACAGACAGCTAGCTTCCTTGTCTTCTTCTGTCCAAAGTATCTCATACAATACTTAAATAATTTTAATGAGGTTGCATTGCTTGTTACACTGTTGCTCCTGTGTTAAAGGACAAGTTTTCCATGGTCTTTGGGGGAAAAAAAAAAAAAAAGCAGTGAATTAATGGGCCGTCCATCGTATCAAAATGACTGTAACCAGGCTTCACTTAGAGCTGAGAAAATAATTTATTCAATCCATTCCAGTATTTTAACTGAATTCTTTTGACAAATTGATCACACACAGACAGATTTTCTTGGAGTCCGTCATAACTCACTGCTTTTATTTTTATGTGATAATTAGATGAGCAGATCTTAGTCTGAATCCTGTTGAATTTTAAGCTGCTTTTGAACAAAGCACCTCTGCTTCTGGCTGGCTGGAGAGCTCTCCAGCTCAGTTTTTTGATAAGAGCATCCTCTATGAAGCAAAAAATGCTGTCTGCTAATGTTCTGCACACAGGCAATTTTGCAGTTGCTGTACTGGTCTGGAGAGCTCTGTGTCAGTAAATGCATTTGTTCCAGTGTTTAGGGAAGCCTGCAGAGCACACGGAGAGCTAAGAAGGGGACAGGGTGAAAGGAGAGAAAGGGCATTTGAGTGTTTATACAGGCCCAGTATCAATCGTGTGTGATTGCTAATTACATTTCACTTCACTATTTAATTTTTGTGTGTGTGAAAATGAAAGTGTTAAACAATACAAACACAATAATCCCACTGTGTTTAAATATAGTTTGCCTTCACAAATCACAGTCTCGCTGTTGGTGCTAATTGCTAGTTCTTTATCGCTCAAGACAAATACCTTCTCTGAGTTCTCAAGCTGTTTCCTTTGTGCCACTTTCCAGAACCTTTTCTTCTAAACTCTGTTTTTTTCAGTTTCTGAGAAATACATTTTTAAAGTGCAGGCTGGACTTAACGGAAAGGTGATTTCCAATACCAACTGAGTTTTACATCCAGAGTACCAGAGTACAAATTAAATATTAACGAATTCTGTACCTAAAACAATGTTCAGCTGATTACAGACCCTGATACAGACTGCATCATAGAAAATTCAATGCATATTCAAGGTCTGACAATTTAAGCTGTTAGTTTCATATTCAACACAGATATTACTAAATGACAGGTTTATGCTATGTGTGTTCATCTTCCTGGGTCAATCATACATACAGGTTCCCATGAGGACAAAACCCCACATTTTTCTGGATTTTCATGGTTTCGGCTACAACTATAAGCTACTTTTTAAGAAACATGGGACAGCTTAGATTGTATTGCCACCTCTTATTCCTCTCCTGATAGCCTCTTCCCAGTTATCTTTTGCATCTTCAGATCAAAACTACCAGTGTGGATGTGTGCAGCACATACCACAAAGGGATCTCTGTCTTTGATTGTTCCCATCATTCCAGCACTGCAAGCAATTTTCCAAACCCACTGCTTCTCATTCATCAAGGTTTCAATCTGTTCTTCCAGAGTGTGAATAAAACGTAAGCTTATGCGTTACTTACCCCAAGATAATGGCCATCGATAAACACAACAGGGAGTGAGGGAACCTCACAGACCCTCCTGCATCTTTCATCTAGTTCTTTTCCATAATCACTGTTCAAAGCGATGTTTTTTTCTTCAAATTTAACTCTGTGATTTTGAAAGATCTTTCTAACCAGTTCGCATCTTTCAAAAGTGGTCCTGACCACACGAAGGCTGGTAGTATAAATGACTATGCGGCCAAACTCTAGAACTGTTGATACCTGGGGGAAGGGGAAAAAAAAAAAAAAAAAAAAAAAAAATTCACATTATTTTAAG
>WEIS01049013.1:0-16256 GCA_013389965.1 Todus mexicanus
AATCTTATGTGGTTGCAGATAAGAATTTCTGACTGTCAATTCTTAACCCTAAGTAGCAGATCTCATTTGAACTTTCCTTGGCTATTTAAATACTGATGGTCTCGTACTTTATGTGAGATTTCTACTGGAGCAGAGTTATTAAGGAAAAAAAAAATATATCAGGCAGCAATCTGCTGTAGTAATCATGTACTTCTACCAAATAAAAAAATTCCCTCTGGCAAGGAAAATATAATGATGAATGCTAAGGACAGATTGTTATTTTCAAATGCTTTGCATTCTCATGCACATCTAGAATATACATCATTTAATTTGGTCCTCATTTCCTGGAAGTGATATAGGCGAAGTACCAGATGACCTACAAAACTGAAGAAAATACCTGTGCAGAGCAAATACTGACTTTGCTTTCTCTGAGGGCAATGAATCTCCTTGCTCATTGTACAGCAACCCCCCAGGACTGCCATCAGGCAGGTGGGAGCAAAGTTTTGCATAATATTATGTTATGAATAATAAATAATGCATGATATTTAGTAAATGCATTGAGATTAGCAGTCTTTGTGCAGGTGGGATCTGCTCTATCTTCTATTGCCCTCGTTGTGCAGTGCAGTTCTGCCCTGCCCTCTTGGCAGGCTACATCAAGGAGGCACAGTTCAACCCTTCGCAAAGAAATCTAAACTTCTTTACGCTAACCTAATTAATTGACCGATCAGTGTATTCTGATAAATCCATGCTGACCTCTATTTATCTTGCTATTATATTAATGCTATAGTATCTTGCTATGTATTAATACATCAGAATGCTTTAAAATCTGTTCTACTAGTTTAAGGTAGTCCAAAGTAGCACCTAATCCTTCATGCCACCACCAATGTCGTTCTTAAGACAAGCACTTCTTTGCAGAAATTCAATACTCCTGAATCTCCATTCAATATTTCTCAGAAATAATTTCCTGTTGCTTCAGTGTTTCTGTGGAGACACCTTTGAATTACTCATGCCTCGTCTACTTTGTTTAGACTCCCCTGCTTTAAGGCAATTCTCACATTGATCACACTTCAACTGTTGCCTTCTTTAATGAAAACAAAACCAAAGTAATGGTAAGAATTCAGTCCTCTTCACTTTGCAAGGAGTCCTCATCCTTTTTGTTGCTTTTTTCCCAATTACCAACGTGTTCCCCGTCTTCCTTCTTGTGTGCAACTACATGTTGCTCTTGATTCACTTCTTAGCTATTACTGAGCTTACTTTACAGTACATGAGGGCTTTTCTTTGAGAACTCAGCTCTTACTGGAACTTGTTTCATACCTGAAAGCAGCTCATGGCTGGCCAAAGTAGGGTCACAAGATTATGAACATGTAAACCCCAACTGTTATCCCTGCATACAGAGGAGGATTAGGAGTGGCATTAGCAGTTGTAGGAAAGTCTGTGGAGTATGTATTTCATTCCTCCAAATGGAATCAATTTCTACCCTAGCACAAAGCTTTCAGATAGATGAGACTGATTTTGTATTGCATTCAGGCTTATCTGATCCAGTTTACAAAAGGATTGTTTCTCTGCCTGCATGTGAGTATTTCTCCTCCAGCTTTCTACTGTAGAGCTGGAGGTCAAATGTATGTTTCAGTTGCCCTTAATGATGCATTCATATCCGTCAGTTCTATAGGACAGCTGTACAAGAAACTTGCTCAGGTGTTTAAGTGGTGGCCTTTGATTCTACAGACTTCATCTCAGAGTCTTGGGTGGCTCTTGTCTTTCCTTATGCTTCTTCCTCTCTTGCTTTGTGACAGAAATTCCTCCAGAGTGTTTCCACTACCATCTTCACCACTGACACATCTCACATTCCCTGAACATGTGTCACTAATCAGGAGCAGGGTCTGATGAGTTTGTCACTGAGCTAACTCCTGCTTTGCTCAGGCAAGGTACCATTCAGAACAACAGCTTCTCTTCTGTATCCAGCCATTTCTCCCCCACTTCTGAACATTTTTGATCAATTATTCCATGAATTCTCACTTGAACAGTTATGCGCTATTGGGTTTTCTAACTTGGCCTCTGTCAAATTTTGGTTTGGTGACAAGACAGGAGTGGGTTTGGTGATGGTCTTGTCCAATAGTTTCTTCAGGATTCCACTTCTGTAGGCTGCAGCTTGAAAAGGAACTTTCCTTTTCCCCATTTTTCAACATTTCTCTTCCTCTTTTTCACGCCTCTCCCATATTGACATTGCAGCTGAATGAGCATGCTCATTTTGTGTTTCAGGAGCATGCTTCTTTGTGTTTCTTTTAGCCTTGACTACCTATTTCTTGTAGTTACTTTATTCTTCCTAAATATTGCCCCAGTTTAGTAATGACCCTATGTACTACTTTTGCCAAATCAAGGCCTTCACCACACTGGTGTGCTTTCACTAGTAACCTTATAGAGGAAAGCAGAGCAAATCTGCTCTGTCTCTTACTTTGCCACAGAAATCCGACCCAAGCATTACCACACCTCTGCCTTCTCACCAGCCCTTTCTCAGCTGGGATCACTTTGGATTCCTTATTTTATCTGCAAAATGACTGAGATGTTGTAAAATTACACAGTCCATGAAATATTCCTTTTCTTTTTCAGGTGTGAATCAGGATATACTGGACAGCACTGTGAAAAGACAGACTTTAGTATTCTTTATGTTGTCCCAAGTAGACAAAAGCTTACTCATGTCCTTATTGCAGCAATAATTGGAGCTGTACAGATTGCCATTATAGTTGCAATTGTCATGTGCATAACAAGGTAGGTAAAGGCAAAAACAGTGAAAAATTACACATTGTACTGATACACTTTTTCTGTATATAAATATTTGACCCCCAAAATTTTATGCACTTCAAGATATATACAGAAATACTCCCACAAAAAATACCTAATGACTGAAATGGAAGGATTATATAACCTACTATCACCATTGATTTTTTTGGGTCACAAAACACACATTTGTTTAAATTCACAAGCCACCAGTAACCACTCTGAGTACCCAGACCAAATACCCAGCAGAACATATCAGCCTTGAAATATCCAAAAGGTCAGCTACTATGTTAGACCTTCGCTGGAGTTATTCAAGCATTGCTGATATCTTACAGAAGCTATGATCCCCTGCTCCTGCCCAGTGAAGCTAGAGAGGTTGACAAGATGCTGTTCCCTGCCCTACCACTGTAAATGGTGTTACATGGAGAGGGAGTTATCCCTCACACCACACATGATTTCTAAAAACTAATGTGCAGCTAATCCCCATTATTAGGCATTCTCCATGGGAATCTGTTTTATGAAATGTAAAGATGTGCAAGCACAGTGTTTAGGTTTTGGGGTTGTCTGACTCGCGCTCTGTATGGAAACTGAGATGAAAGCCATGGACTCTTTTTGATGACAGTGAATTCAGTTTGCTCATCAAGGACTTGAACCCAATGAGGTCTGAGGGCCCTGGGGTGGATTAAGGATGACAGCTACCTTATAGGCACATGAAGCGTTTAAGGCCTGCACTTGGACATCCATATCACACTTTGCCTTTTTCTCCTGAACTCATCCTTCACTTCTTCAGCTCCAGTTACATTGGGCCATAAAACTTTCTGCTATTACATTGGTGCACGGCTTCCCAAACTCAGTGATGTGGAGTGACACCCCTATGAATGAACAATATAGGCCTCCTTCCCTGTCTCTTTTGTAAGGTTAAATGTAGCAGGCATAAATACACATATCTAACACCTCCTGCACATGTAAAAGAGTTATTTGGCTCGTGCAATTGATGTCATCCGTTTTTGACTCCACACCCTGTTGGCCAAAGCAGTGGCATGGAAGCTGTGGTTCAGCAGCCTTCCTCTTTCAGCTTCTCTACAACCATTCCCCAGCTCACAGTTTTTCAGGGGCAGTTTGTCTTGCTGTGTCCCAGCTGGGCTTCTCCATCACGCATTGCCTGCTGTCTGATGGACTGAGAAAGTCCTGTCCTGTTCAGAGTTGCTGGCTTTTGTGTATCCTTTGTGTCCATCCCTAGGAAGGGGTTTGCCTGAGTCACCCCACAGGGAGTCCTGGGTGGGCTTTGTCCCAGGGGCTGCCATGAGCAGCAGGGTGCCTGGAGGGTCCAGCACTTCAAAAAGCTGATTGATCCAGTCTTGCCATCCACTGGATGAAAGTATGAAATATGTATGAAGTAAAGCCAATGCAATTATTCAGCGTGGTACGTGTTTTGCTGGATCAAGGCTGAAGGATGTAGCACCTTGCTGATTGGTCTCAGATTTAAGCAGAACTCCCTTCCGAGCGATCTGGCATTCCACAGACACCCCCAGGTGACAATCAGGTACCAAACAGCAGGAGCAGCCCCCCCAGTCAACATAGCTCATAGACTCCTTGCTATAGTTAAGTGCAGAAAATTGTCAATGTGTTCTTGCTAGGCTAAATTTTATGCAGCATATATAAAAGCAGCCCTTCTTTTTCTTTTCTCTCTCTTTTTTTAACAGAAAATGCCCCAAAAACAATAGAGGACGTCGGCAGAAGCAAAACCTAGGCCATTTTACTTCAGATACATCATCCAGAATGGTTTAACTTAGTGATTTTTATACCTACATTGACCATGTGATGTACATTTTTATTATATCTTTTTTTAAAGAATGGAAATATTTATTTCAGAGGCCTTATTTTTGAACATTTTTAGTGTAACAATGTTGGTCTGTATTCTGAAAGCATCACCTCTAACAGCTATGGACTGTTTTAGTATCTTTACTTTTCTGGTTTTGAATACAGTAGTTCCTTTTCTGTATCTGTATCACATGGTTATATAATAGAATTGTGCTTTATCCATGGAATGTAATATTTTTGGGAACACAGATTTATTCCACCAATGGTTGTAGATTTTAAAAAAACCCAACAAGCCAACAAAAAAGTCCACATTACCTAGCAAACAAGGCATGAACTAAAGGTAAAAATGTTTACAGCTTACTTTTCTTATGAGAAACTAGAAAACACTGTGTTTAAATACCGTAGATATTTAAATGTTTTTGGAAGTTAGTAACTGATTTTTTAGACACTGCCTATCGCATGACCTGTGAAGCTGTGTGCTGTGTGTAGTTGTAACATATTTATAAAATGTGTGGGCTGGGTCTAAGCACTGCCATCTTCATAAATAATTCCAACGATTTATTTTTTAAGAGGAAAATTATAAATTTCGCGATTTGGGAAGTTACCTGGTAGAGCAGATGGCGCAGGTCCAAAAGAAGTAGGTCTTCGTAGATTTAGGTATTGTAAAAATTGGTGGTGAATAATTGAACACAAATAATTGGAATAAAGCCTACTTTCTCACTGTTAAAGCTGTTTTAATACTTCTTAAACTTTTTTAAAGGAAATACCTGTTTTAACACCTACAATACGGATTGTATAGTGTTTGTGATTAAAATAAGAATAATAAAAAATAATAAAAGTGAATGAACTACTAGTGCTCTTGTATAGAGTATTTTCAAGAGCTAAAGAAGTCCATCCAAATTAGTCTGCTGGTCATAGTTATATTAATAGACTGTTAGTTGTTGTTTGAGAGATCCCGAGGTAAAGTGTGAATAGGATGTGTTCAGCTGTTTTAACATGTAGTTTAGGCTTTCAAAATTTTGCATGTAGGATTTAATAATTTGTTCAATAATAAAAAAGAAAAAAAATGGTTTCAACATTTTTAACTGGAAAAGCATGTCACAATACAACATTTTCACTATATCGCCTCTGGTTTAGTGTGTTTATTTGTTACCCCACGGGGTAAATGCAGCAAGCTGAATACCTGAAGTTGTTTTGCTGGAAAAAAAATAACCATGTCAGTTTTCTTGACCGCTCTCTGAATTCCCTCGGAGAAATGCACTCCAGTAACACGAAAACAAAAGTACATCATTAAAAGTATGCAAGTTTGCTTTCCTGCTTAATTAGTGAGTTACTTAACTTTCCTGGATTAACACTAATAACTTCATCAGTACAGAAGCGTGACCCTTTAAGCGTATGTTCCTTTCCAGACATTGCTTCCTAATTTTAGGGGTTTCATGTTGCTGAAAGTATCCAAACAATTATACGTGGATATTTTGTAGTCAGAAGTATTTGACCAAGCTCCAGGCGCGGCGTTTCACGCCCTACTTTGAGCATCGCTGGAGCCAGCTGTCGCCCTGGCTCCCTGCAGCAGTGCCAGAATCATTCTGGCAGGATCATCGAAACTTCGCCTCCCGCCGACCTGGCCGAAGGAAGGCAAAATGGATCGCCGCGAAATCACCCCAGAGGCTGACAAAACTCACCAAAATCGTCTCTCCAGCGTCACCGAGGAGGAAGAAGAACAAGATGCAGCTTACACGATTGTGACGGTCCTGGACAAAGTGGCCAACATTGTAGACAGTGTGCAGGCGAGCCAGAAGAGGATAGAGGAGCGGCACAGGGAGATGGAAAACGCCATCAAGACCATACAGATTGACATTCTAAAACTTGCTCAGTCTCATGGCAACACGGGCTACACAGTGAACAAGTTACTGGCGAAAACCCGCAAGGTCAGCTCCACGGTGAAGGAGGTGCGGGCACGGGTGGAGAGGCAGAGCGCCAGCGTGCGGAAGGTGGAAGCCAAACAACAGGAGATGCTGAGGAAAAACAAATTCCGGGTCGTAATCTATCAGGTAACCATGAGTCTAATTTCTTGTAGTGCTGTCATTGTGTCACCTCCTTGATAGCTGCTAGTAGGCATTGCTTAATGAACCGAAAGAAGCGGTCTAGCCAACATGAGAGTTATTTTATGCTTTCTTTAACATGGAGTTGTGCTCCTCAGTGCCTTTCAGCATGAACCTACTGATGGCAGCACACATGGTCTATTATTAGTGTTGGTAGGTTTCTGAGCCAGTCATGTAAGATTAACTGCAGATCAGCAAGGACTATTTGTTGCCTGTTTGAAAGGCAATATGAGGCAGGCCCTGTAAATCTTGTCATACAAACCATGCCTGACATTCATCCTTGTTATTTTTTTCACCATATTAGGTAGAAGTCCAAATAGCAAAGTGTTTGCCGGCTCCCCGGAACACAGACTTTCTTCTAACACTGATTTCAAAACATATGTTTGATTTAATTTGCAGCATTACCCAGTCTGGCGAAGTGGGGCTTTTTTCATTGTCTCAGTCTAGAGCAGTATATGCGCAAAGTAAAGCTCAGATTCACAAATCCTTCATGACAGCCAGTAGTACCTTGCAAGCTCTACTTTGGAAGTCGTTTAACCCAGCACTGTTTTTCCGATCATATTGGGCAAGCAAATCATAGACTTTCATTCATTGACTTCATTGTAGGATGTTCGTTATTCTTCTGAATTACTGTGTTTGAACACAAGTTTCATGAAATGGCATGATCTCACCTACATTCGTACAAGTAGGCAGTGCAGGCAGTTTGTGGGGTCTGTCACTTGCTAGCGAGTGCTGTGAAATCTGTTTTTTAACGGCCTGATCCTCCCATTTGCTGAAACTTCCCAGTTCCCCAAGTCACCAGAAAGCGTTTAATCTTTTGCCAGAAGCATAGTTCCTCCTTCGTACCAGTGAGTCCCCAAAGTTTCTTTCAAATGAGTCATTTTCATCATTAGGCATTCTTGAAAATACCAGCCCTCTTGAGTAAGACAACGCGCCTCCGTCGCCCAGCTGTACACCCTGGTCTTGCATCTGTTTGTATGTAAATAACATTACTTGCAGTGAATGGAGCCGTGTGTTTCACTGACTATATTCAGAGCTGTAAAACAGCTGACAAATTCTTACGCATAATCTGGCTTTCTTAACTACTTTGTTTTCTACTACTGGGGAAAAAAAAAAGCTTGAAAAAATTAGTAAAAGCCAAAGGTAGGAAATGTTCCCTCTTGAATGTAGCCAAATTGTGTCTCCCAGATTTTCTGACTGAATGGTTACTGTGGATGTTCAGGAGAAAGCACAGGCAGAATTTGGCCTATTATTGCAATTACTGCAAGCTGCATCATCATGATGGAATAGAAAACAGGCAGTTTTGCTTTTTGCCTTGCGAATCATTTCCCAGCTACAGGTAATAAATATCTTTGCCTCCCGTGGTTAATGGCATTATGCCATTTCATTGATGGGCCTTTACCATAATGACTGCAGCAGAATCAATACTTTGAAAACATTCGTTCTCAAAATAGTATTCATTGCATAAGGTAGATTCTTCTCCCAGCAGATATGAGGTTTTGCTTAGTTAAAAATGCAGTAAAATATGGTGAAAATAGATTTACAAACAGCTATAAAGAACAGCTATTTTCAGATATTTCATACAGAAGGTGGCTCTCACAACGCACACTTTCTCTAAGAATCACCTCCAGTAGGAGTTTCTGAACTCTGCTGGTTTTGCTGGACAAGAATGACCTGAACCCCGTTCTGTATGTTTAACTCTTAGGTGGTACTTTTCAGGAAGGGAAAGGGAAGCAGCATTTTTGACTGCTGTCCTTCTAGCTTCTTCTGCCTACAGTAGCTAAGAACTGCCAGCCTTTTTTAAGGTAGATTGAAAAGTCTTCCCTCTCTTGCATAGAGAAGCAGCAGATATGCTGAACCCTCTAGGATCTAACATTTAACACTTTTCTGGAGGAAAAGTGGAGCATTGCTCCACAAAAACTGGAACATGCTAAGTGGCCAAGCATGTGCTGAAGCTTTAATGCACAGACATACTTGTGAAAGTCTCTTTCACACAAGTGATTTTCACACTGTCGATTTACAGCAGTGTAGGTATACTACTGCTGAGCCGAGACCTGAATGACTATGGTTTGGCTGTGATGAGTAGGAGTCTGTTAATAGCTACAGAATCAGTGCACTCCCTTCACTATATTTTACAAATGAGTATAAGCAAGTTGTTTACTTGGTGGTTGTGAGTGACAGCTCATCTGTAGCGAGATTTTTTTCTGATGAAGCATTTGGGACATTGTGATGGAGTCAATGACTTGTGTGTAGCCAGCACTGAATGCCTACGTGGGCGAATGCACGTGGGTTTTAGTTTTAGCTTTTGCCAGCACATCGGCATATGAGGGAAAGGGAAACACCAATTAAATCCTAAAGATTTTCTTTCAAGTGGATTGCTTTGATCTTACCATTGATAGAAAGAGTAGGCAAGTTGAAAAGGATCATTGGCTGGAGGAGATTGTCCCAAGAGACCTCAGTCATGATGAAAAGAGTTGGCAATATCCTCGCATTAAAAAGAGACAAAAGTGATATTCCATGAGCATAATGATTAGGGAAATTGAGAGCATTCATTTTTAAAAGGCCATGTGGTTGAAGAAGAGATCTGGAAGCAGGCAGCTCTCCTCCCCAAGCTGATTGCATGATTAAAAAAGCCAGGTTACTGCAGTGTCTGGTGAGGTCTTTGACCCTGGAGTGCTGTGTGCCCTAAGGGTATAGTAGGGAATGCGAAGTACATATTGTAGGCTGTGCAGGTCACTGTTCACTTCTGTTCAGGTTAGTCTGAATAACCAGCTGTGAGAGCTATTGTTTCTCTGTAGTCAAAGAGCACCTAACAGTTTAACTCATTCTGGCTAAATTATCCAGAAATTAAAGGGGAATTTTTAATTATTTTTTGAAAAAAATCCTGAAAGAACTTGTTTCATTTGCTTTTCTCCATGTTCTGCAAGTCCCTCTTTGAACGTGAGCATACAGGTACCAGAAAGTCTGTGTTACAGTTACTGGGCTCTTTTCTATTATTACTTTACGTAAGCATCATAAATGAGAAACAAATTCCTATGAAGGGACATATGCATTTGTTTCCCTCATTGCTGTCTGATGTTTAAAATTGGTGGAC
This sequence comes from Todus mexicanus, assembly GCA_013389965.1. Lineage (NCBI taxonomy): Eukaryota > Metazoa > Chordata > Aves > Coraciiformes > Todidae > Todus > Todus mexicanus. Next base: position 9,772 of record WEIS01049013.1, read on the forward strand.
AGCCCTGGTACATGAGAGAAGACCAGAAGGTCCTAGTTTGGTTTAGTCCAGCAGGGAAAGAGTCTAAGAGGGCTTGTGGCTGTCATTTATACATACATTTGGGCACAGATGAGAAGTCCATTAAAGACCATCGGCAAAAAGATGAAATGGGTGTAAACTGTCCATGAGTCATCTCCGGTCAGGAATCAGAAATGGAGTCTTAGTCCTGGAAATGTAAGGGTCTGGATAAAGCCTTCTGCTAGAACCCATGGGGAGAGAAGAAAACCTAAATTGCTGTTCAAAGTTGTCTGCAAACTTTATGGAAAAAGAGATGGCATAGGTTCATTACCTGTGACAGCAGAGCATTGGCCTCAGACATGCCAGCCTCAGCTCCCCAGTGACTCAGAGCCTTTGCTGGAGCCTTATGGCATAAACCTTAGAAATATTGTTACAGCTGGGACAGGTAATTGCCTTCACTGAGTTTACAGAGAATAAAAGAAACCCAACGGTTGTATCAGAGGGTGTATGTAGCAAGAGTCCTTTGTTTGCAGTGTCCAGCCTGGTCCTTCCATTCAAAGTGCTGAGCTGGCCCCATGCTGTGCAGCCAGCCGTCAGAGCAAGGCTGAGGTACTGCAGGCAGTCATGAATTACCCGTGATTTTTAAGAAAAAATCGACCACTTTCAAGCGGCTAAAGAAAAGCAGTATTTCTAGAGATGTGTATCAAAAGGAAAGAGGAGAAAGGAATATAATAAAAACAAATTTAAGAGCAACTGCTGGGCCATTTCTGTGTTCCTAAAATGAAATAGGTTGCATATTTCACAGGGCTGTGTTCGTAGTAGATTATAAAAGTGATGCTACACCAGTAAATTATAAACCTGACACTGCACCATTCAACCTGGTGTAAATGGAGTCCCCAGACCTGTTCCTTTGTGGTGATCCTCACAAAGGACAGGCAGTCATCTTCTTGGGGCTGCAATTGATTTTTTTTCCACCTATTAACACTGAGGAAACAACTGATCTTAATTTACATTTGCACTGGATGCAGTTGTTCAGGGCTTGGCTTGTGTCTGTCTGCGATCCAGCAGAAGAGTGTAGCTACATCATGAGCCTTCTGTGTCGTGCCTTTTCCCCATGGTCCTAGAGGCTGCCTTGAGTGACTTATTGACAGGAGCTGTGGCTGGCTGCAGTGGCCACACATGTGTCTTCAGCAATACCCTTCATGCCTGAAGCCTAGATTCAGGAATGGACTTGACTGGGGATGTGGGCTTTATAGTCTCAGCACTACTGAAGATAGCTGAATCTTGCAATTATTCCTTTAGCACAGGAATAAAGTTGATCAGAACAGCACAGACATAGACGTGAGGAATATGTGAACAAAGTAACAGCAAGTTCAGAATTTGGGATGGGATTCACCTTGCCAGGCATTAGGTATCAGTAACGCAGATGTTTGTACATTTGGCCTGCAGGTTCCCTTCAAGCAAACAGAGAGAAACATACAGAGCCTGATTGACCCAATCTATTGTAGACATCTGCTTCTGGACACAGTTTCTACTTTATAAGTACCTGGTCCATTGAGTTGAAAGGGTGTCCAGAAGCAAGTTCATGTGGAGACACAGTTGCTTGTGCAGACAAGATCAGCAGCTTCTGATGACTGGCTGGGTTTCATTTGTACTTGAGAGCACTTCTCTACTCCAGGAAATTTGCAAGAGCAGTCATCTTTTGAGGAATGAATGAATGAATCAAAATATTACCAAACATATTTTTGTCTTATCACATCTTGTGATCACTCTTTCTCCTCCACTGACAAAGGGTCGGTATCTACAGATAAACTGGAAGTGAGAAAAGTCACCAGTTTGCAAACTTGCAGAGTGACTTGCAGAGCTATTCTTTAGGCTAGCTCCCTAAAAGAACAGCAAAGCAGAGGAATTGGGAAGCTTTAATTTTCCCCTGGAGCTGCAGTAGTGGTTTTTATGCAGCATTTGGTGGCCTGGAGCCAAGGGCTTCTCCAAGTGATGTGGCGTAACTGGGTAGTCTGTAGCTTGCTGCAGTCAGATAATGAGAGAATGAACTGGATTTCTTTATAGTCATTGTACACTCCTGGTTAAATTAATGAATTTCTGTCAACATTTAAAGAAAAGGGATGTGTATTAGGATTCACAAAAGAGAAATGGGGGGGCCAGACTGTTCTGGCCAGGCTGCTTTTTCATTATGTAAAAATAATTCGAAATACAAGCAACAGCATTTGGTCATAAAGTCTTACGTGCTGAAGAGTTTATTCTCTGTCTGCTTTACTTGGTAAAGTCCCTGAGGTGCCCTCTTAAAATAATCCTATTTCTCTCTCATTTGAGCAGCTTTTTGGCCTGATGGCAGAGATTTTGCGATGGCATATTTGCAGACCAAAAAAAAAAAAAAATGAAGGGATCGCTTGAGATTTATAAATCTTCACTCAACTGCTAGAATATGAGCGAAAGGACTGAATGATTTGTAATTGGTTATTCAGCAGTGGTTTCATATTGGTTTAGAGAGCAATTTCAAGGAGATGTTTTAGTGATTTACCTCAGCAGCCGGTTTGAATAACAAATCATTCATTTAACATGCAAATTTCCAGGAATTTTTTTAACACTGTGGTGATGCAGTTCCCTGCCCGTACACTGCCAGTCATTCGCATCACCAGTTGTCATAGACACGGCAGCGGCGCCAGCCCAGGCACTGGGTGGCCTTCGACCGTTATGCTGCTTCGTGCACTGCTTCAGAATTGTCAGGTGATCACCAGTCCCATCTGTGCCTATGTTAATCATCACCTGCACCTTCCCTGTCACACATCCAAAGGCTGCCATGACCTTTTTAACTTGTGCAACACAATGACTCCAAGTTGTGGAGTTTAATCTGTCACTCCTTCCATCTTTTGCTGTGAGCAGGTTCTTTAGGAGCATTTTGTGTCTTGGTTATATATATACATATACACTATAGATACAATATATAATTTTTATACCTATATAATATTTCAGTATTTATTTGATCATTCTGTTTTTCTCTTTTATTGTTTTTTTGTATTTTAAAAAGGTTTGTTCTGCCAAAGTTGTAATTGAAATTAGGTTAATACTTGAGAGCTGGTAACAGTTGCCTTTATTAAAGCCTGTAAGAGTTACACTTTGAAGCTATTTGACATGAGAATGCGAAACTGTTTTATATCATTTCTAGCATATATTTACATGTAAGACAATGTATTATCTTTTTTTGTCCTTGCCAACTCTAAATTACCAGTCTGGGCTTTGAAACACTAACCCAAAGTACATTTACAAAACCCATGACAAGACAAGGGGAGTAAAGATCTTGAACTGGCCCCACCCATTCAAATGCCCTCATATCCCGTTATTTTTAAATGATATTATAATAAAATTACTGAAATAATCACTAGAAGTGTTAATGTACTTACAGGCTAAATATTGTTGTCCAATGATACTATGTCACTGCTTCACCTAGTGAATCCAGTGAATTCTAAATGAGCAACACACCTTTTCTTAATGCTCCTATTAATTATTGATCCCATTTGTGCTTGCAAAGAGAAGAAGTAATGATTCAGCTAGCAAGTTTGTGAGGGAATATTTTAATAGTCTCTTTCCCTTTGCACAGCCTCACTGAGCCTGCTGAAGGCACAACATTTCTCTTCCAGCAGTCCTCTTGGCTTATTTGCTCCTTAGTTCGGCAGCAAGGGAGAAGGGTGTTATTAGAAATAACCTGATCTTTGCCGAGAGACTACTGCAGCAAAGTTCCTGAGGTATTGCTAAACAATTTGCTCTGCCATTTTCCTTCTTCCATGCCCAGAGATGATAAGAAGAGCCTGGCTGGGCAGCCATGGTTTACCAAGTAGGCAGTCTCTCTTCCCCTGCAGTTTTCAATGATCTGAGCATCGCCATCTCGAGAGTCTCATAATGTTCATTAGGGGCATTGCCACATTTAAGATTATTTATCTATTGTTTGAAGGTTTCTGTGAGGTGAAAAAGAGTCTGCACCTTGTGCTTTGTGTAGTTTAAGGAGCATGAGTTTTAGGCTTCCTTCATAAACACCTTGGGAGAAATATGCTACTGCCGTGATCCTTATTGAGATCAGGAGATGCTGGCAGTGCATGCAAACAGGTCAGTGCCCTCAGGTGTGGGTGCAGCATAGCCAGCATTTGGGCAGCCAGTGAAAATTTTGTGGAGCAAAAGGCCTGTGCTCCTTCGCAAAATTTCTAATTGTGAATTAAGTTGAAATGGGAGCAGAGGGAGAAGCAGACAATAACAGAGTCATTTCTTGGGAACCCAGTCTTAGAAACATCTGGGTTTCAATATTCATTGCCCCCAGAGCCATCCATTCAAATCAGTCCTGTGCTGGCAGCCTTCATCAAAGTTTAGGTTTACTCATCTGTTTACTCTGCATTCAGTCAGGCCCTTAAAAACTCAAACTCCTTTTGCTAGCCATATTTTAGAAGCTGAAGACTAAAAAAAATAGGAACAGTAAAAGCTCAGATTTCTTAGCAAACTTACTGTGCCAGGGGCATCACGAGCCACCCCTGAATTGTACAGTTGTTCCTTTAGAATGTTATACTTTCAAGTTTGGGGGTTTTAAAGTTTTTTCTTAAGCAGTGGATCTAACTAACCTTACAGCTTTGTGGCGGCTGTGTTTTTCTCCCTGCCTGTCTGAACTGCAAAGGTCTCTGGGCTTTCCCCTTATCATTCAACCAATGCTTTCAGTTCCTCCTCTACTACCACAGAGCCTGAAGCCTTTCTCCTCCTAGACCTCATTTCCTTCCACACATGCATTTTTCCAAAACATTTCCAGTTTCAACAATGGACCATCTAATCTGACTCGTTTCTCCCCTCTCACTTCCTATACCCATTCATAGCACACACACCTTCTTCTCAGCACCCCTGTCACCTGATGAAAACATTGAGCCCAGACCTACAAGCAAAGTATCTGAGCCATAGCATGTCTGCTCAGGACAGACATCAACTGGGAGGACAGATGGAATGACTCCCCACACACCCAGCTCTTCAGCAGAGAGCTTATTTTCTTGTGTCTAAGTTCAGCTTCATTCTCAAACTGGTGGAAAATGCCCAAATGTTTACATGTTAGCGGAGAGGTCATGCAACAGTGACAAGGTGGGAGCTGCATAATACAAGCGCATATGCTACACTTCTGGTAAAAAAACAAGAGAGTTTCCAAATCAACCCCTTTCATGACTGATTTCCCTTTTTTTTTTCTTGGAGGAGAAGGGGAAAAAAATGTTTTGTTCTGAAAAGTCTAGGTCTATTTTCAGTATGTTGAGTGGTGGAGAATATGGCTGATGAGCGTACCACGGCCAATGTGAGCACCCTCTGCAGGTGCTCCATCTAGGAGGAGTGATGGAAGGGAAGAGGAATGATAGCTGCCACAGATAAGTTTATTACTATCAGGTTCTGGTGTCTCTGTTTTTTGCCAGTAGGCAGGGCAAGCAGAGAACATGCCATTTGTATTAACCAAATGTATTAACCAGACTGTATGACTGCACTCTTCTTTCGTCAAGAAATTGGATTATAAATACCTGTTTGATATCATCTTTTACTGTGAAATAATCTCCTGTCCTTATTTTATCTGAGCACTCACAAATTTAGCTTAAAGATTCTCCTTTCCCTGCCAGGAGGTGGTGGTGACAGATATGAGTCCTTGATAGCAAAATGCTGAAGTAGAATTTTAACTAAAAGCTTGCAAGTATTGTCATCAATTGCTCAACTCCTTCTCACCCTCCTGTAAGACTGATCTGCTCAGCCCTGCTATTTCTAGTCCCATCTGCTTTCAAGCCAAGAAGAAAGCTGTCACCTAGTTTAGGGCTTTGTCCTATGCAATTGAAATCAGTAGGTGCTTGGTCTTTGCTTTTAGTGAGTCTATAAATGAGCTGGTAGATCTATGCTTTGACTTAGTCTATTTCCCAGCTGGTGCTAAAACTTGTGGGTCCTGCTTTAGGAGGGATGAGCTCCTCTCATCTCTCTATCCCACTGATATCTAATGATAAGAAGAAATGGGGAGGGGCAGGAGAGAGAAAGCAAGCAGGTGAGAAAGCTCTTCTACTGAGCCTAAAGCACTGTACTTTTATTAGGAAACCTCCCTAACATGTTAGCCAGTTTCATGAATCCTTTCCACTTTGGAGACATCTTCTATTCAGAAATTTTGAGAGGACACAGAAACTCACACTAATTTTTAGCCTTGCTGCATTTGATTCTGCAAGATGTGTGCAGAAACCAAGGAAGAGGAGAACATCTGAGATTTGGCAAAGATCATTCTCAGAGTCTGTACCAGAATGAAAGATGTTCCTCAGGACCTGCAGCTCTTGTTTCTGTATCTCATCTACAAGGCCTTAATCTCACATGTTACTGTTCGTAAGTCTTAATTTTCACGCTTAGGAAAGTTAAAGCACTCTCTTCATTAGCTAATACACTATAAAGCTAAATACAATAAAACTCTGGCAATCAATTGACAGAAAGTGTAG
>WEIS01049021.1:0-21164 GCA_013389965.1 Todus mexicanus
GTGTGGCTGTGTGTGTGTGTGTGCGTACGTGTGTGCTCGGAGCACGTAGCGCTGGCACAAGCAGAGGGGACGGGCTGGGCTCGGTGCGGTCGTGGCCGGCGGCGCTGCCCAAGCTCTGAGGCCACCGCCACCAGCAGCGTCCAGCCTGGCGCGGGGAAGCAGCATCCATGCAGAAAAGCTCCCAAACTGTGAAGTGTTACTTAGCAACAGAATACCAGCCGAAACACAGACGTAAATTAAGGAATGCGACGGGGGGGAAATTAAAAAAAAAAACCCCACCCCGAATCCCGTTTCCACCGGCGCGCACTCGGGCAGGGAGAGCAGCATCGCCCAGCGCGGGCGCTCGCTGGGCAGGGCTGTGCCCCGTGCGCTGCGAGGAGAGGTCGGGCCCCAAAAGCGGCCTCCGAAATTCCTTCTGAAAGATTTGGAAGGTTAGACGAACGTCGCTTATAAACACAAACTGTGCAATAAACAAACTTGGTGTAAATAACTAAGTAGAGTTTACTGGCCATCGAGAGCCCGGCGAGCTGCTCTGGTGTGGAAAGCCATTTGAAATTGAAGGTTTTGGTTAAAGAAAAATGTACACAAAGGCGCACGCACACACCCCTGCACCCCACCCTCACACATACCCGCCGGCCTGCGAGCCCACGCGAGCTCCCCCAGCCCCCTGGCGCACCAAATCCTCGTTAGCTAACTTGTTTATTGCTAACCACAGCCCTTGGAAACTACAAATATTTAATTTCATCTGGCATTGGAACAGATGGGAGGCATCAGGCTCCCAAAGAGATAAAACAAATCTGTGGAAGGAAGACCAGCGCAGGCTTGGTCGGGGAGCGTGCAGGAGCCCAGCGGCCACGTGGGGCTCCTCAAGGCATCGCTGGGCTACGAGGGCTGCTGGGGAGCCACCACACCCTGGGGCACGATGCCCAGATGGGCTCTTAGGGATGCTCCAGTCCAGAGCTGGGCAGTCACCAGGCTCCAGCTCCCTTTTCTGGCCAGGGAAGGAGGTGTGTGTGTTCCTGGGAAAGCACACCAAGGGCAAGTCACGGAGGAGGAGCACCCGTCACACCATCCGTGCTAGAGCAACCCCAGGAGCTGGCGTTGGGCTCTTCCCGAGGGCTTGGAGAGGACGCCCGCTGCTGATGGAGAAGGGAACGCTCCCACCAGGACGGGTACGAAGGAGTAGCGCTCCAGCGGCCCGACCTCTCCGGGGTTCGCCGTGTGTGACACCAGTGCTGGGTCCTGGTCCAGGTCTAGCAGATGGGCACAAAGAACGGTGGAAAAATAACCCCACGCGTACAGGTGGATATAGGATCGAGGAGAGAGGGGCTCTTTTAAACAGGCACCGCGCTGAGGTGTGTGGGAGGGGAAATAGCATCAATAGGAATGTTTGAAATTAAGCCAAGGGGAAGACAGCTGCACGGAGGAGCTCCGCAGCCGGCCAGCGGAACCCGCCGGGGCGCGGGGGGTGCTGCCGCCTCCCCTCTGTGCCAGCCTCAGCCGGGCAGCCCCGGGGGGCTCCGCTGGCAGAGGGTCCAGCAGCTCACACGCTGGCTCATCACCCAGCCCAGGGCTGTCACGAGAGCAGGTAGCAAGAGCGGGACTCACCGTCTCGGAGCGGAGATGACGATGTGCAGCGCTCCGAGCACGGGGCATCTCTCGGGGGTTCGCACCGGCTGCACGTTTGTTGTTGCAGAGCACTTTGCGTAGCAATAAAAGCAGGAGGTCAGCGACCGGGAAGTCTTTATCCCGCGGCGTTCTGCCGCCCCGGCTGTCCAGGCACCCGCGCTTTGAAAAATAAGTTTTAAAGTAACGTGAGGCTGATGGAGAATGAACCCCGTGGCCTCCGCGGCAGCCCTGGTGTTCTCGATCTGGGTATATTGAACAGATGGGTTCTCTCAGTCACTCGGCGCCGTTATAATAATCCTAATTGTGTTTCTTAGTTCATTTTTCACTGGGGTCACTTTCACCTATAGGAAATCTTTCTTACGAAGAAATGCAGAAGAAAAAAAAATAAACGCTTCTGCTCTTTGCGAAGTCGTTAGCTTTTGCTGTCGCTAATAGCGATTTCAGCAGGGCCTGCAGCACACCCTGGGGAGCTCGGGGCTGGCTCCTGTAGAAACCCGCAGCCTCTGCTCGCAGCAGCTCCCACTCGACACACGCGACACGCCACGGACAAGAGGAGAATCATCCGTCCTGCTTCGCCACCAGGAACTGCCCTACCTCCCCACCTCCTCGCAAAGCACTTTGAGTTCTGGGGAGAAAATGATTGTTACTTCAGGATGAAGCGTGTTTTGGGTGAGCAGTTTGTGCCGTATTCACACATCACCAGCAGCGCCCCCGAGGAACAGCTTTTGCCCAGCACCGGGAGAGGTTTTGGCTGCTATTGGGAAGGCACCCGAGTCCTTTTCTCCCTGTGCCGTTACAACCTCAGCCCTCCTCTGGCTCTGCAGCGCTCGGGAGCTTTGCTGCTCACCCTCTGCTCACATCTCACCTTCACACCACAGCAGCACAACAGGCGTTGTCCCAGGTCACTCTCGATGCACGACGCCAAGAGCAAACCCGCAGAGCCCTTGGGCAGGGCGCTCGTCGGGGTCCAGCTCCCCGGGACTGCAGCGTTCCCTGCACGTTTCGGTCCTTGCCGCAGACGCCGCATCCCACTGGCTGCAGGAGAACCACGGAGAGGGGACTCCAGCAAGGAACCAAAGGCACCCAGCTGGAAAAAAAAGACCAGAAACAGAAAGATCATGGTATGGAGAATTAAAAATATGTCCCTCGACTGGCACTGGTAGTGGCTCAGCATTGCGATATTAAAAATTATTCAAGTGAGACTAACACTCTCAACATACTGAGTAGTGGCTCTAAGTGAGGAAATTAGGACTATTAATCATTCCAAGGCGTTAACAATTTCAGCAGGCCAGGATGGCCCCGTTCCCAGCGGGGCTTAATAAAATACTGGGGATTTATAATAATAAAATAGCATCTGAGATGCCTGTAGCACACCTTGCAACCCATGGCGCTTGGCCTTTGGCTGTAAATTGTCTGCCCGCAGCCAGGGAGAGCAGAGGAAGGAAGGTGCAGCATCCTTGGGAAGTATGCGAAGCACTCGAGGAGGTGAAACGCTGCCAGGCGCGCTGGAATTTGCTCTTTATCAGGCAGAGGGGCAGGGGTGTTGGATTTGATCCTATCGGCTCGAGGTGTCGCCAATCACTGCCAAGGGCTTTCCAGCCTCCCACCGCAATACAGCTTTGGGGTCAGCTCGGTGGGATGGGGTGAGAGCAGAGCCGGTGCCAAGGGGAACGTACCGAGCAGGGACCAAGCCCCAGGTACAGCTTGACTCACGGTGTCTGGCGGCACTGTCCGGGGCTGCGGAGAGGCTCAGAGCTCAGTTCCGAACGGTGCTGAGGTTATCTGCCTGGTTGATGTCAGGTGGGGGAGCTCCGCGTGACAGGCAGTCGGTGGCCATCAGAGGACAGGAGTTGAGAGGCAGCTTAACGTGGCCAGGAACAACACCGCGGTGCTTTCCTTGCTTGCTTTTTTGTTTTGCTTTCCTTTGTTGTTTTAAATGTGGCTTGGTCAAGTTCAGAGCCCCCCAGTGCAAAGAGCAAGGCTGCCTCATCTCCTTACTGCTGGTGAGAAAAGAGCCTGTTGGGAACCCCCGGGAGCAGCAACGGGGACGAGGCTCCAGGGATTTAAGTTGCCCAAGTTGCCTTGACCAAGCTGCGAGCATCCTGCACCTGATGGGCAGAGGCAGCACCAGGAAAGGCAAAGTCTCAGGCTGAAAGCCCAGCTGAACTGATCCTGCCTCCTCTGCTGAGACCCGCCTTCAGTCAGAGGAGCATCTCTTGGTGGTTTCGAAGCCATCACACTGGCAGGGTTCATGGTGCTGACTGGCCGGAGGCACCCGGAGCTTCCCCACATCCAGGGTCCGGCTTTACTGCATCACTGGAGCTGGTGGCACGGACATCCTTCTCCCAGCGTGTAGTTCACCTGCAACAGGGGTCTTAGTTAAGCTCAGCTTGCATCGATCCAATTTCAAATTGCGCCTTCAACGGTATTGGTGCAACCCCGATTTCACCACAGTGGGAAGTCCCGACATCTCAGCAGCTGCTGTAATTCTAAACACAACAATTCCAGATTTTGAGGCTTGCCTCCTCCCGCCACACCCCGCGGGGCTCGGTGCTGCTCCTGAGGCTTTCTGTCGCTCCTACCCAAGCTCAGCAACTGGGAGGCTGCTGACCCTGCAAAGCTAAAGCACAGTTCATCAATCCAGAAAGATTCCAGCACAGTGAGGATGGAGAACGAACGAGGCGTGCTGAGATCTGATCATTGGGGCAAGATGCAGCAGATCCCAGAAGCTTGCAGCCCGCTGCGGGGATCCCCTCCTAACCTGCAGGGACAGGAGCAGCCGTGGGCAGGAGAGCTCTGAGCTGTCCCGGCTTCCACCAGAGCAGCCTGAGCTGGGGGTGGAGATGGGCCATGGGCCACACGGTCCTGGGGAGCACCCCGAGGAGTCTGTGAGCCCCTGGGGACTCCGGGCAGGCTCTCGCGGGAGCAGGACACACGCAGCACGGAGGAGAGACGTGCAAGGGGGTTAGCGCAGAACGCACGCTGCCAAGGGAATGGATGCGTCTGCCTCCCATTTGCATGTTTATCTTAGAAGCAATTTAGGTTTCTCCGTGTTTACAAGAGTCGAAGTCAGCAGGCTCTTAGGACAAGAACAACCACAGGGAGCCAACATGTGACAGTTGTCTCCTGTTCCCCCGTGGATCGGGGCGGCTGCGCTCACGTGCTGTTGGGGAAGAGCTTTGGCTGCACCGACGGCCACGGCCCTACCGTGGGCTGCTGCCGGGAGGAGGAGGGTGAGCAGGGAGCGAAGAGCGCTTGACCTGGCGGGCTCTGAAGGCTCTTGCTTTCCTAACGTGAAGTCTCTGGATGCTGCTGCTGCACAGATGGTTGGGAAGAGACGGTGGGAGGCAGGGGTCCGGTGCAGCTCTGCAACTCACACCCATCTCTGGCTCCTCAGCTTCAGGAGTGAACGGCAGATTCAGTGGCTTCGTGATTGCACGTGGGGCTGCAAGAACTAAGCGATGGAGCATCAGGCAGCCAGAGGCTGCCGGAGGGATCGGTGCCAGCCCCTCTGCCAGGCTGAGCAGGCAGCTCGGCTCGCAGCAAGGGGCAATGCAGCGCGAGGACCTCGCAGGAGGCAGGATCCCACGGAACCCCCTTTGACAGGGTGGGGATTGTTATCCCCACATGCACCTAACGATTAAATCCCTCATTCCCAGCCCCTCCTCACTGCAGCCTCCCCCAGCCTGCTCCTGCCTCTCCTGACCGTGCAGAAGTCGAGGCCTGAGCAGCCTCCAACACCAGGAGCGGTTCCCTCACACAGACTTTGCTGAACTCAGGGCTGGTTGTTGGGGTTTTTTTCTGCTGTAAAAATGCAGATTCCCCCCAAGGACAGCATTTCACAGAAACTCGCCTCGTTCAGCACAGCTTCATTTGTTAAAAATGAAGTTCTGATACGGCAGCTGGCGGCTTCTCAGAACATCCATTGTCTTCCCCGTTTCAGTGTTTTTAAAATGTCATAGATTTTAAGAAATAAAATCGGAAGGGATGCTTTAATCAATCCAAAACAAATGTTTGGGTTTTCTCCCTCCCCAGATTCTGCTTGGCAGAATTTTCTGACGTTCCCTGACTCGCTCCATTTCAGAGTAACTGAACCCAACTGGAGCGTTTCTCATGAAATGGAAGATCTCGGTCTTTGCCGAGATCGCCGCAGCCGTTCCAAGACAAGGGAGGAATTTTCCCCCTCGTTGTGCCACGCCAGCTCCCAGCGCCACTGCCATGGCAGGAGAGGTTTCAGCACCTAATCACTGACAGAAGCCCACGGGTACCGCAGCGAAGACGCTGCTGGTTTGCAGCCCCAAGCACAAGGAGATGCAGCCACCATCCCCAGCAGCCTCTGGGACCCTGCTCAGCAAGGAGCTCCCTCGGCGGTCGGTGCCCTTCGCCCTGCTCTCCTTCCACTTTCTCCTGCTGATAATGTTTGCTCTGATCTGGGTATTTGGCAGGAGAATTAACGAGAAGTAATTAGCCCACAGTGTGAAAAAGGGAGTGCCTGGTGTTTATCTTGTCTGGAGGGTTTTCCTTGATCCCAGTCTCCCAGGGGATGGGGTTAGGCGGTGCTTTATCTGCCAGCTCTCCCATCCTGGAGGCAGCTCCTCCACCCCCGTGTCTCCCCAGAGCCAGCCCCGCTTGCAGCCCACTGCCAAACCAAAGCCCAGTGCCAGAGCTCGGCAGCGCTGGGGGCAGGCGGGGCAGGGACCCCACAAGGTCCCTGGTGATGAGGTGCCCCGTCAAAGATCATTTTACCTTCTCCAGCTTACCCAGCAGCTCTTTCCATCGGTGAAGGGGAGCTCTGGCTACTGCTGGGACCTCCATCCTGCAGCCGCTGTCTCCTGGCAGGGACCCGTCAGCTGTTCCCATCCTCGCTGGGACCAGTCAGGCTGGGCAGAGCCAGAGTGAGGGCAGGAACAGGAGCCTGGGACCAGTCGGGCTGGGCAGAGCCAGAGCGAGGGCAGGAACAGGAGCCTGGGACCAGTCGGGCTGGGCAGAGCCAGAGCGAGGGCAGGAACAGGAGCCTGGCCTCGCTTCACCCTGGGGGCTGCAGAGACCACTGGCCTGTCCCCTCACCCCGCAGGCAGGCTGCTCGGCTGCCTGGCCCTGCTCACCATGGGAAGGAACCATCCGCTCTCGCAGCCCAGCACGAGCGGGGCAATTAAATGCCAGCAGTCAGCATTGCTCGAGGAGCTNAGGGCCGGGCTGCACAGTGGGGCTGGTGGAGGGAGGGTTTGCACGTCAGGGAGTCCCTCGGGTGCCACCCAGCAGCTCGCAGGGATGCGGGGCCCAGGACCTGCAGCACCATGGCTGGCTGTGTCCCAGGGCAGATGGGCTGCCCAGGGCCCCCCGCTCCCTGCGCAGCGATGCACACGCAGAGCAGAGCCTCGGGATTAGTTTGTCAAACACAAAGAGCAAAGCCCAGCAGCGCTGATGGCTCAGCAGTGCCCTGGCCCCGAGTCCTGCCTGTCTGAGCCCAGCACTGGGCAGGTCTCACCATGTTCCGCGGCTCCACGTCTCGCCCACGCCAAGGGGATGCTGCAGGGAGAGCTCGTCGCTGTGGGGGGACTCTCTCAGCAGAGCCCAGAGCAGCTGTGACACCACTGCAAAGAAAAGAGGGAAAGGGGGAGCCTCAATTTAAGCCCCCCCAGCAGGGCGAGGACCTGGGCAGCCCGAGCCCTGCACGGACAGGGGGGTGACACGGCTCCGTTCTCTCTCGCAGGTACATCGGGGCGCTGGGCGCGAGGGTGATCTGCGACAACATCCCCGGGCTGGTGAACAAGCAGCGGCAGCTGTGCCAGAGGTACCCCGACATCATGCAGTCGGTCGGGGAGGGAGCCAAGGAGTGGATCCGGGAGTGCCAGCACCAGTTTCGGCACCACCGCTGGAACTGCAGCACCCTGGATCGGGACCACACCGTCTTCGGCCGGGTCATGCTGCGAAGTAGGTTCTGCCCCATCCCCTCCCCGCCACCGCGTGGCTCGTCTCCCTGCGAGGGTCTCTCCCCCGGCCGGGCTGCCAGGCTCGGTGGCTTGAGTTACTCCCTGAGGAGAGCTTTGCCTTTCCCTGTAAATTAATCAAGCAGTAATGGGAGCAGAGCACCGTGTTGGGAATCGCCGCACCAGATGAGATGGAGCAGGGGGAGCACTGGGGGAGAAGGGGGAAGGAGGAGACACCTCCGGAGAACAGGCTCATATGTAAACAGTAATGGGATATATAAATATTTGGAGAGCAGGGCTGGCCAGGACTCAGCAGTTCACGTGGGAACTGGCTGTTCCTTGCCTGGCAAGGCAGAGCCGCAGCTCCACTCCGCTCCCTGGGCTCCCAGGTGGAGAAGGACCACGGCCACGGGGCGGCCACCAGCCCTGCACCCACCGCTGGGCACAGACCCTGCCCAGGAGGGACCTTGGCGCTCCAGGTGAGGGAGGGAATGCAGGACAAGCAGGGATGGCCCCAAGGAAAGGCACGATGGGGTTGGACGGTTCCAGAGCTGGAGCAGCATCGAGGGCTCCAGCCCCGCTGGGAGGGTTCCGGCAGCGAGCAGAGCACAGGAGCCGGTGCGAGTCCAGGCACTGCGGGACAGATGCTGCTGCACCCCGTGATGTGCCAGGGCGCATCCAGACGCGGCCTCCAAATCAAAGGCGGCTGGGAAGAGCCAGGAGCGGCTCATATGGAGGACACGTGAGCCGGGGGGAGCGGGGGGCTCGCTCCCAGCTGGCGGGGGGATGGGGCGCACAAGGCGCAGAGCCCGCGAGGCAGCCCCCGGAGAGGAGCTGGCTGGAGGGAAGGGAGCTGTAGGCACCGGGACGCGGCACTCACCCTGCCACGCTGCAGCCTGCCCCGGCTCAGCCCCTCCATCCCCGCGACGGCACCTTTGCTCCTGCCCGCATCCTCTCCTGGCAAAGGATGGGAATGATGAAAGCTCCTCGCCACAGCCCCATCCTGCGAGGCCCAAAGCGAGCTCTGCTGCCTTTGAAGTTGCTTTCAAAGGCTCTCAAGATGAAGACGAGCATGGTTTTGATTTGCAGCTTTTTTTACAGCGTTATAAAACCAGCTGCGAACTCGAACCAGAGACATAAAATAGCAGGCGGCAAGCTGTGCCACGCGGGGAGAGCCGAGCCCGGCCGGAGCCGGCGCCAGCTCCTGCGCTCAGCATCAGCCCCGGCTGGAGGTGCTGGCTGGTCCTGCAGCCTCAGCACCGAGGGGCACGGAGGGCGATGGGTTGGGCAGCCCCGAGAGCAGCACAACAGCCCGAGCTGCTGAAATTCCCCTTAGTCTGAAAGGTGCCAGGGAAGCCAAGGCCGGGCTGAGGTGGCTGGGCTCGGCTCACCCATGTGCAGGATGGTCTCGCCTCCAGGCGCGAAGGTGCCGCCACGCGGTGCCCGGCTCCTGGTGGGCTGGGGGCACCCGGTGCAGCCCGGCACACTCACTCCCCGGCCCGTTCTCTCTTCCCGCGGCAGGCAGCAGGGAGGCCGCCTTCGTCTACGCCATCTCCTCGGCCGGGGTGGTCTACGCCATCACGCGGGCGTGCAGCCAAGGGGACCTGAAGGCCTGCAGCTGCGACCCGCTCAAGAGGGGCCGCTCCAAGGACGAGCGCGGGGAGTTCGACTGGGGCGGCTGCAGCGACAACATCAACTACGGGATCCGCTTCGCCAAAGCCTTCGTGGACGCCAAGGAGAAGAAAGTGAAGGATGCCCGGGCGCTGATGAACCTGCACAACAACCGCTGCGGGAGGATGGTGAGTGCAGCCCCCGGCACCTCCCCAGGGCGACGGGCGCAGGAGCAGGACCCTGTGTCTCCCCTGAGGCCAAGTCCTGCTGCGGATGGGGACGGGTCACTCCCCTGCCTCCCCAGTGCCCCCCAGCACACCCTGCCCAGGGAACGGCCCCCTGGGGGTGGCAGGACCCTGCTCACCTTTGCCCCCAGCGTGTCCTCGCTGATGCCTCAGTGACTGTGAGAACATGTTCTCCACACGCAGTCCCTATCCCAGGAGGAGCCCTGTCCCATGCAGGCGAGGCCTGATGAGCTGCACCAGGGACAAGCAGACCCAGGCGTGGCCTCTGGTGCCTGGTGCCCGCCAGTCCTCAGGGCATCCTTCTTCCCACAGGCTGTGAAGCGTTTCCTGAAGCTGGAGTGCAAATGCCACGGGGTCAGCGGCTCCTGCACGCTAAGGACTTGTTGGCTGGCAATGTCAGATTTTCGAAGAACAGGGGACTACCTAAGGAAGAAATACAACGGGGCCATCCAGGTGACGATGAACCAGGATGGCACCGGCTTCACGGTGGCCAACAAGAACTTCAGGAAGCCCACGAAAACAGATCTGGTGTATTTCGAGAACTCACCTGATTACTGCGTGATGGACAAGTCAGCAGGTAAAACCCCAAGCCCCGGTTGTTGCCCAGAAGCTGCTCTTCCTTCCTTCCATCCCTAGCTCTCAGCTAACCCAGGCTGGCAGGGCTGCTTTGGGCCAGCAGCTGCCCCAGTCCCTCAGTGGGTGTCAGTGCTCACCGCGTCCCCAGAAGCACTTCATGCCTGCACAGACAGCTCTTGGCTGATGCAAAATCCCAGGGTTTACACCAAAGATCCAAACCCATCAGGCCTCTTGTAACAAAGGTGGCTCAGCTTCCTCCGAGCCTCCCTCCCGCAGAGCAGAGCTCCCGCAAACAGGCAACGAAGAGCCCGTTTCGTGCGGCTTCTCCTCTGAGCAGAGCCCGAGGCTGGGGTGAGAGCCAGGAAGGCAGGTCAGGGCTGCTCAGCTCCTGCACAGAACGTCGGTGCTTTCCCAGCGTGGAGCACCCCCTGGCTGGGGTCTCAGGGGGGAAGGCAGCACGTGCTCCCACCACCCCTCGGGCACCTCGAGTAGAGGGTGCAGCTCCAGCTGCAGAGCCCGGCTCAGGGGGCATTCGCCGCTCCAGCGTCGCCCAAGCACGAGGGGCTGCAGCACCGAGCCTGTTCCCTCTGTTTTGTGCTCTGCACATCGCCTCACCCAGCCCCCTGCTCCAGCAGGGTCACCAGAGCAGGGGCCCCGCATCGCGTTGTCCAGGCGGGTCGGGAATCCCTCCAGGTCTTACCCCAATCTTAGCGCTGTGAAGAACTGTGGGGCAGGGGGCGGAGGGAGCGTTTGAACACGACGGAGAAGGCACCCCCTGACCCGCTGTCGCTTCCTTCCCCAGGCTCCCTGGGCACGGCCGGCCGCGTGTGCAACAAGATGTCGCGCGGGACGGACGGGTGCGAGGTGATGTGCTGCGGGCGGGGGTACGACACCACGCGCGTCACCCGCGTCACCAAGTGCGAGTGCAAGTTCCACTGGTGCTGCGCTGTGCGCTGCAAGGAGTGCGAGGACACTGTGGACGTGCACACGTGTAAAGCACCGAAACGGGCCGAGTGGTTGGACCAGACCTGAGCAGACGGGAGCTCCGAGGGAAGAATCCACTGCCACCCCCCCTTGCAATTTTTTAAACCCCCGTGCCCCGAGGGCCACGGCGTTCTGGGAGCTGTAGTTCAACTGCATGGCTTTTATTTAATGAATTCTGCAAAGCACTAAAGAAAGGACTACATTTCCCAGGAGGTTCTGTGGACCCTTCTATTTGCTCAGCAAAACTAACCCCCGACACCTAGGAGGAGTCTGCAGCCCTCGCTTAAACTGTGAAACCGCCGCCGTCCTCTCAGCGAAGGGACGGTGCAACCGCTGCGGACTGCGAGGACCGACGGGCGGGATGCGATGGCTGAGGAAACCTGCCCCTCCCCAGAGAACTTACGCTGCAGTAAAGATTCACCGGCGACAAACACTAGTGCAGAATAATCCGCTCTTGCAGAAAGCCTTCCTGCTTCGGCTCCTTCGCGAGGCCAGAGGACGGGGGCTGCGCGTCAGGGAGACGGCTCCGCGCTCCCGGCGCGTCCCCCGAGCAGCCCCGGCACACCGCACTGCTGACCCCGCCGAGCAAGAGCCACCTCTGCTCCCGCTTCCCCGCAGCGAAGGCAACAAGCGGAGCCGTGAATCGGGGCTGGACCTGAGAGACTGCACAAGGACGAGGGCAGCCCCCAGCTGCTGGCAGGCGCCGAGGGCTACAGAAAGCAAACGGAACCTGTGGACTGGCCGGTAGGTTCTGAAGCCAGCAGATCCAACAGCGTCTCTGTAAAACCCACCTGTATGTTGTGTATACTGCTTATTATTTTAAGTCAAAATCCATTATAAACCTGTATCAGAAAACGACGTTCTTTGCTTTTTGAATTCCTACCCACCCAGCTGGACACGTCCCCCCTGCGCAGGAATCGGCCTGCGGCGTTTCCTCTGCCTCCTCACCTGCAGCTCCCGCAATCCTAAAGCACAGCCCCGTATCGGTATCGAGGCTTCCTACCTGCCCTCCCCTGGGGAGTCCTTCCCAAGCAGCAGCAGCGCGCTCCAGGATGTCTAATGACACTGCACTGGGTGGAGCAGGAGATGCTAAGTTAGCTCCCAAACCTTTCCTGTAAAACAACCAAACAAACACCTAAAACTTAAACTACCAACTAAAACTGAAGGTGAGGAGAGGAGGGGCAGGCAGCTGCCGGTAAATGCGATAGAGACAAACCCTCATCTCTAGACATTCCCTCAATTCTTTTTCCCCCCAAGCTGGGCAAGAAGCGATTACAAAGATGCTCTATTCAGCGCACGGATATTACAGAGCCTGGCCCAAAGGTACAATCCACACAAACAGAGTTAATGTACACACCAGGCAGCTGAACCTGCAAACTAGATCAACCCAGGTTTAAAAAAACCCCCAACCCCTTAATCCTTGCAATTCCTGAGCGTGTGCCGAGGCTGACAGGGTTGCTTCTGCCCATCTCTCCCCTTGCCCCCCGAGCTCGGCTGCCCCGGGCAGGCTGCGCGTTCTCCCCCACCCAGGAAAACCGGTGTTGGTTTGCTAACGTCGATGATCCTCGCGCTGCTGGGCAGGTAAGGACGGCTCGCACAATCAGAGCGAGTTTTCGTGCAAGTTCTAAGCTTGCCACAAGAATGGAAAAGGCCAGGCCAGCAGCAGCGGCCACCTGTAATCGCGCCTCTCACTGCTGGAGGGGCCGGTGAAGCCCCCCGAGGAGCCGCGCTCCCCCCAGCAGCAGCAGCGAGATGTGTGGGCAGAGGGAGCCGAGCAGCTACAGCGGCGGCGGCTGGAGGAAGGTCAAAGTAGCAGAATGGGATTAAAGCAAAGAAGATTATTCTGGTCCTAAGCCACCCCTTGGCTACTGCACCGAGAGCATCTCTGAGCGGGGATTTCACCCAATGGCCCTAGGAAATATTAGTTTAAGTGGTGAGCGAAAGCCACTTTGAAAACCGCTTTGATGGGAACCGCGCAAAGAATTTAAAGAGCCTGCCACGGGTCAGATTAGAGCACCTCATTCCGCGCCAGCCCACCGAGAGTGCTCGTGCAGGGGAAGGACCTTCATCCGAGCTGCTGCAGAGCCACGGACGAGCACAGAGGGGACGTTCTAACAGAGCTCTTAACACAGTTTCAGGAATCCCACCTCCCCACCGCCTGCTTCTTACCGCATTCAACCACCTCCCATTTGAATCCCGTCCAGGAGGGCCGAGCGGCACCTTTCGCCCTCTCTGCTCCTGCAGAACTCGCACTCCAGCTGGTGTTTACCTGAGTCTCACCCCAGGCCCTTCAAAGCCCTCAGAATTTCGAGGAGAGGCAATTTCCCCGAAGATTTGCTCGGTCTGGGCTGCGCTGAGGAATGCTGGCAGGTGAGCAGGAGGTGCGAGCCAGGCCCAAGGCATTTCGAGCCTGCCGTAGCACCGCGTCCATCAGCGCGCTGCCTAATCTACCGGGAAGAGCTCCCTCATTTATCTTCATTACTGCTCCACCTACCATCAATTTACGACAGACTCTACAGAAACGCTGCCCCCTCGGCCATCAATCCAAGCCTCCCTCCCAGAGCAGGACACGCTCTGTGGGCTGGGAGGGACCCAGCGCCTGGGGACCCGGGGTCAGCCCTCAATAAACGTTTCTTCCTCTGCAGAGGAGCCCCGGGAGGAGTCTCCCAGCAGAAATACTGCTCCGAGGCAGATCCGCGCAGCCCACCCGATGAGTGACACCTTAATCAACGGCTGCTGGCAAAATAACTCTTCCCTTCGAATGCAGATGTTCAGTGCTTTCAAACACAGGAGAAGACTCCCCAGGACGGGCTGTTCTGGGTTTATGGGCTGCCCCCCCCTCTACCTATCACCACCAAGGTACAATTAACAGATGCCTCCAGCGCTCTGTAGAATAACCAAATCCTCCGCAGCCCCGATGGGTCCACGGGCACGATGGGACCCCTGCCCAGCTGCCTCCCCTCGTCCCAGTACAGCAGTAAAGCCAAGGAGTCAAAACACTCGGGAGCAGGTTCCAGTGTTACAGGAGCAGCCGGTGGAGCAGTCGTGGAGACAGCCCGACAGAAGAGGGGGGTGTTTCTGCTAGCGTTTCTGCTGCAGGACTTGTTTGTTAACAAGCAATTAGCAGAATCACATCACCTGGGATCAGAAACACCGGTTAGCTGGAGCTGGCTTCCAGTGCAGCGCGAGACCACGTCCCGGTGCAGGCTGGAGGAAATTCAGGCTGTCTCCTCCTGCAGCTCCGCCCTGCCCAAGCTGCCCTTCAGCACCCTCACCCTCAGCGAGCAGATGTTTCCCATCTCTGGCTGTTTCTGAAGGCTCAGACTCCCAGTTCCCTCACAAACCCCTCTTCAGCCGTCTGCCTAAAATGCACAGGGAGCCTTTTATGCAAGATCATCTTCTAATTATCCTCCAGTCCAAAGCACATCTGAACTCACAGACAAGGAGCAGAATTAAACGCTTAACGAGCTTCTGAATAAATTACCTTCTCTGAAGACACTGGACAGGACACACAGAAGGAGGAAGCAGGCATTGGAGGCGCTGGATCCATGCGAATGCAGGAGATTTTCTCTATGGAACCACGCACAAGTGCGGGGCCTTAGCCCCGTTTTTCTGGATGGATGTAGTGAGGAGATTGGTTTGAGGTTTTGAGCCGCAGCCCTGCAGAGCATGTCTGCTGCTCGGCTGCCCCCCAGTCCTAGACCCTTCATCACTGCCACGGGCCCCGTTTGCTCGTGTAGCTGCAACCAAGGGCAGTCCTGGCGGGGTCACCGGCTGCAACGGGCCCAGCTCTCGGGGACAGACCAAGGGGCCGTCCTGAGAACATCTGTACGGCCCCTGACGCCGTGTGGGAGATCCCGTCCCTTCCATGCCCCTTCCTGCTGAAACAGGGAGGGTTGTTCTAGCCAGTAGCAGGGGGTTCCTGCTCTGGAATCCCAGCACCAGTCAATGTGTCCCACTGGTGTATAATGGGGGACAGCCTCCGGCCAAACGGGAACAGAAATCAAGAGCTTCTTGAGAGAACGGGTCCGAGCTGAGGAGGCCACCGTTACGATCGTACAATTAGTGCGTCCAGAGGAAAAGGGAAATGTCACTGGCCAGAAATAACCAAAGCAAGAAGATCCCCACTGGAGAAACACGCTCGTGGATGCACCCCCGGTGATGCAATCAGGGTGGGGGTGCCGTTCAGCCCTCCCCCGATGACCAGACTCACCGAAGGGTCCACCAGAAAGCACGATACAACAATCGAAGCTGGAAATGAGAAAAATTCCAAGCACATGAGCAGCATCCCTGATCTGAGCCTGCTTCCCACAGCGATGAGTGCTGGGGCCAGCAGAGCACACCCCGCTCCAGAGGCTCCAGAAGGGAGGAGGGAGCCAGGAGACCAGAGGCAGAGCTGGAAACTGAAGCTGCCCTTCCTCTCTATCCACCTTTGCTAAAAACTGGGTGTGTTCAGACCACAGAAGACTGGACACAGGAGTCCACTATGGCTGCTGCTCAACGTGACATGGTGGTTTAGAGATTTTTGGTGCTCGAGCAGAAGATAGAAGAGCTCGCACAGCACCTGTGCAGCCACAGAGCCGTAATTGCAGAGGGGAGGAGTCCGTCTGTCCTCCTCAACAGCAAGACAGGGCAAGCCGGGTAGCGGTGAGGCTGGTAGAGCATGAACCCCTTCAGCTCTCTCTGCCCTCGCTGCCAGCGCTGCCCTTTGCTACGAACACAGCACCGGAGCACATCTGCTCCCGACCTCCACAGCTGGTCCCGCTCCGAAGCCTCAGAGCAGCCTCACGCGCCTCCCAACCGCACACCCCATATATTAGGATTTTGCGAGGTGCATCTCCCCTCAGTGTGTCATCTCCGGGCAGGGGGAAGGGCAGGATGAATTTACGTCTGTACGAGCCCCGTACGTACATCTCCTGTTCTCCAGGGGAGTTTGCTCTCCCGTTTCACCTCTTCAGCCTGCTGGCACTGGAGGCGGATGATGCGGTTCGCAGAGAGGTGCAGGCAATTCGCTCTCCCCCTCCCCCTGGAATCTTCCTCTCGCTTGTGGTCCTTGGGATTCACCCAATGTTTCTCAGGAAAAAAATTAAAAAAAAAAATAAAAAGAGGACCTCAAGACAAGTATGCATTTAATAAGCAGTGAGACAAATAAGCTCCAGTTATCCCAGCAGAATTACAACACCAGAGAACAATTTTCTGCATTCCTCTGAAGGCCTGAAGGAACCCAATTGCCTGCTCTCAGCCTAAATAGGTACCAGACACCAAGAGCTCCATAAGCAAACAGAGCCCCCAAAGTGCAAAAATGAAATAAGTAAAAAGCTTCACATTACATATAAACCAGCCGTTTGCACCTTGTTATTAATGGTCTTGACTATGACCTTTAAACCCTGCCTTGCTCAGAGTCATGGATCTACGAGCCTTGGCACCCTCACAACAATTCCAGGACGAGGAGCAGGGAATAAACAAGCCTGGCCAGAGCCGGAGGAGATGCAGAAAGGGAATCGGCCCATGACAAACCTGAACCGAGAACCGCTCCAGGGCAGCAGCCAGGGCTAAGAGGTGACCAGCTCCATAAGAATTTGTCACCATAACCTTGGCGAGAGGGTTCTGATGACATGAAAAGTCCTGTTGCCACATACACGCATGAAAGCATCTACCCCAGCTTCAAAGAACGAAGGGCTCGCAGCACGGTAAATAACTGCAAGAGAACTCGCTCCCCGTGGGACGGTTCTGATGAGCTTTACAAGCCCACGTGAACTAGAGTTGCCTTGAGCAGACCCTGTTGCCCAGAAATGTATCACTCCAAACGACCTCACTGCTGCTTTGTTTTTATTATTATAACAGCGCTGATGTCCAGTGGGAAGTTTCACCCCCCGAAAGCTGCTCAGAACCAAGTCACCGTGTCTGGAGCAGCCAACCCTGCAGCACGAGAGGCTGGAGAAGGGTCTGGACACAGGCGTGTGCTCGGCTGGCCCTGGCATCCTTCCCTGGGCAGCTGGCACCGGCCACCGCACACCCTGGTAGCGGTGACCCTGGACTGAAACTAAAGTCCTGATCCACAAAGAGCTTTAGACACTTTTCATTAAGATCAGTGGTAAGATAGGGCAGGTTCACACAACTGCTCACGAACAAAAACTTTACTACCTGTGGTAACTCTTCCCCCTTCCCTTCCTGTTCTTTTTGGAGATTACTTCTGGAAAAGCCAGAGGTTGGCAGGAAGGAACGCAGCGTTCGTTCCTCCGCTGGACACTCTGATCCAATCTAATCTGTCATCACACCACACAACACAAACCCAACAAACCGAAGCCACCCCAACTCAAATCTTGCCCAAATGAATCGGAGACCAGTTTACAAACACACGCATTAGCACGAGGTATGTAAATAAAGGCTGATTTTCAGTTTCCTTGACTTTCACTGTCTGCTCCTGAAAGAAGCGAACATTTGAGAGGTCTATAGAGATTCTGCAGAGCTGCGTGGAAAGGCTTTTGCCATCCCAGTGGATGGTGGTTTCAGGGAAACCACAACAATCAATGTTTACCTGTCCCAAGTCATAACTGTCATTTTTTCGTATACATACATGTGTGTGTTTGTGCACACTCACACGCACACAACTTAACCGCAGGTGGACTGCTCTGGTATTGCTCTGGTACGGATCAGGCAGTAAGTCCCTGCTCCTAAGTGGCAAATGAAAGCTCCTATAAAGCACAACGAGCCCTGCTCAGTAATCCCACTGAACTCCTCCTTCTCAAGGCAGGAGGATTTTCACGAGATCGCCCTGCTGCCAGCTTGACTTTCACACCAGCCCATCCCCTTTCTGTTGCTGTTCTGTCAGGGGAGGACAGTGAGAGAAAGCAGCTCTTGGGATGATCCATGGGAGGCTGCGCTTCATTTATAACCCCACGCAAACGCTGGAAAATGTTCAAGTTTAAAAAGCATTAGGTTAGTTACCTTACGGGCCCCTGCGGACCACGAGGTGAAATCACACGAGCACAACCTACCCATTAATCACCGCAGTGGTTCCACAGCGAGAAGCAGCCCCAAAGACACACATTCAACTGGAAAGAAAATTGAGAAAATTCCCTACTAGTAGCTAAGCAACTCAAAAAGATTAGGTAGTACCTTTCTGTGGGCTCCTCAATGAAATCGAGTATTTCCCTTGGATCAAAGCCCAGCCGATAGGAACGCGCAGCGGAGAAACGACGGCGTTTCCACTGAGCACGTGCTTCCTCTCAGCCCGAGTTACAAATAAGCTACACTTACATGAGGCGCAGGGGCAGCTTCCCAGCACTTTGTTTGCAAGATAAAGGATTGGGGTGTGGGGGGAGAGGAATCATTCTCAGTCTTCTGCGTGAAGACAGATTATAGGTCAGCTCCAATTGACCTGTGATTGATTGATTGAGGAATTGTTTCAGAGAACAGAGCAGGCTACGGCAAACTTCTCCCATCCAGGATTGAGAAACTAGGGTAATTTACACCACCTTTGAGAGAAGCCATCAAGGTCACGGCTCACATCAATCCTTCACGAAGATCAGGGAAGATTAAACATGTAAAATCTCTCCAGTTATTAAGGTAAGGAGATGTGTTTACCTGTAAAATATAAGATGACGGACGATTTTTCACGCGCCCAGAATTAGCATTTAGCCACAAGCCTGTGCTATCTTTATCACTTCCACTTTAGCGAAGCCTTGGCTAGCCTGACTCTGCTCGAGCAGCAAAACCGAGTGTGAGAAATCCGACATTTTCTCTAAGAAGGCAAAGTGGAAATGGAGATCACCCCCATTACCTTAAACCACTTGGCTACTGCAGCCATCTTTTGATCTTGGCAGCAAACAAACCCTCGTGGCTGGTCCGTACAGGGAGCGATTGCTGAGGAGCGTTCCACGCCTCAGATCTCTTCACGTCTTGACAGTACTTTGGACTAACACTTGGAAGTTCAGGTCTCTCCAAGAGACTCCCATGCAGGTATCACAACCACTCTGGGCAGTTTCAGAACCATCCCGTTCTTCAAGGCAAAGCGGTTTGAAAGACAAAAGATGCACGATTAAATCTAAAGCGGTAGCAGCAGGAAACAGAGGGGCTCACAGCACCACCTCCTCGCGTAACACAAGGACACAGAAGAAACAAATCGTTGTTTGCACGCTGTGATCTGTATTAAACAGACGCTTAAGAAGTCAATGAATTCAACGTGTTAAGAAGCAACCTTTTAATAAAGAAAGCAGAACCATACTTTGCTGTTAACAAATATTTTGAAAAAGGCTTATAAAATTTAAATCTAAGCCAACAATCTGGTGCATCTGCAGCTGAGAAGGAAGTGTCAATACTCCAAACATCTGCTCCGTTTGTGTCCTCTCCTTTCTTACAGAGGAAGTACAAGCTTCCAGTCGTACGAGTGATGAAGAGAGCAATGAGGTATTGCTCAACAAAAGCTGTTTTCTTAGACGATTACACACTAAGGCCAAAAGAAGGAATTCCTACGTTAAGCACCACTGCCAACAAGGGAGCCTGTCAAAGATACCAGTTTGAAGAGCACAGCTTTCTTCCTTGCCCCCACATCCACCGGGATGAGGCTCATGAGAACAATAAAAACCGAACCATCGTGGAGAGCATGCTCCAGTCACCCCAGAGTCAGATGATGCCAGAGACTGGACAGCAGGAGAACCTTGATGTTTTCCACTATGAAGCTGAAGGGTGAAAGAAGAGTCCCCCAAAGCACTGGAAGAAACAGAACACAACAACAAAACAAATTCAGCTCAGTTTCAAAACCACCATGTCCTTCAACAGGCTCAAGGTATGAACAAACCACCACCCCGGATCTTTCTCACAAGGCAACAGAGCTACCATCCCCTTGACACCGACAGCGTGAAGCAGGCTTGTAGTAGACACTAAATAATAACCAAGACACACAAAAGAAGAAAAATCCCTCTGGAAGCCGCGGCTCCAGCCTTGTCTACTCACCCCCATCACGATGACTCAGCTGGAGGCCAGGACGCTGGGAGCACTCACCGGCCACAGCACCCGCAGCACCTAGGCAGAAGCAGAGGGGTCAGGACAGCGATTCCCAGAGCACAACCCATCAGCTGCTCCGAGCACTGCGCCTCTCCGAGCAGACTAGGGAGCAAGGAGTGTATTTCTTGGGTATTCAGGCACAGATTATTTACAGGTCATTGACTCAAATGTGTGAAAACTGAACAGACCATCCACCAAGACCTGCCCTTGCTTCCAGACAGGATCCATATTCTAGATGCCATCTAAACAGTTCCAGAAATACAGATTAGGCTAAAACAAATGGTGCAAACTCCCCTGAACCTTCTCAGCCCGTCCCCCGAGTACTCTGCCAGGACTCGTGCTATCCTCGTACAAACCCTCTTTGCACAAGGCAGCAATGACAGGTCTCATTTACTTTGAGGGTTTTACTTTGGCCCTCCTGGCTTCTATCATAACCTCAAATATTACATTAAAAAGGCTTTTAAAACATAACATTCAGAGCAGCGCAGGAGCTTTTCCCTGCAGCGAGCTTCTCCCCTGCCTGTTTGCGTGTGGCACCTTCACATTAAGTGCATGAGTTAAGATGTAGATTAGCGAGGCAAGAAACCTTTGCCCTTGGCATCGACACTCAGCTGTGACAGGAAACTTCAGGCTTTTTTGCTGCGAAGCGCAGAACCACTCACTGCACATTGGCAGGGAAGTGCACATCTCCAAACTATACACATTTTCTCTTAGATAAGCAAAAGACTCAAGTGTTTATAAATATGGAAAGTTCAGCAGCTGGCTAAAAAGTTAATTCTCCTGTCTCGCTTAATGAGCTTTGGGGAAAGTGGTAGGGGGATTTGTTCGGAGAGTAAAGCAGAGTGTCACAGAAAGCAGGACCCGCCAGACGGGGCTCTGCTTAGTCCCGTTTGCTGTCTCTGGATGGCTGCTATCAGCGAAACAGCCCAGAACGCTCTAGCGGGGAGCTACGCGACAACCAGAACCAGAAATGTTTTCTCCTAATCTTGCAATCATAGAAATTAGCCAATATTTAATTTAAGTCCCATGACTTCTTTCTTTGTTGTGAAAATACCAAGCGATCCGTATCAAACCACCCGGGAACATGGACTGCGTGAGGATTTGGTCCAGTTCCCTGACCGAGGAGGATTCAGCAGGAACACTGCTGCAAGATCTCCTCGCTACTTTAAGATTAACTATCACT
>WEIS01049043.1:0-38327 GCA_013389965.1 Todus mexicanus
CCAAAAGCCATAATTTACATGTTTTAAACTTTTCCTGTAGCTCCCTATTTAAATGCCTGATTGAGTAGATGAAAATTTGAGTTTCTGTGCACCAAGACCCCTGTCCTCTAGTGAAAGGAGAAGCTCTGCCTCCATTGTGTGATAATGATTGGGATGTGGAGCAGCATCTAGGAAGACTGCAGCTCTAACCCATTAACACAAACTGGGGTGTTGGTGGAAGGGCTCCATTTTCTTCCCCATGGTTTCATGTGAGGTCTGCGGGGCTGCCGTTTGGTGTGTGTGTAATGACTGTGAAGTCCTACGTGACCGCGGATTTGTTGCAGTCGCTATGTGCATATAGATGGATGTATTTATAGAAGAATCACTGTGAATGTGAGAAATAAGCCTTTGAAGTGTCAAGCCAAATATTCTGGGGGGAAAAAAAAAAAAGATTTCTTGTCTACATCAGAAGCTTGCACTTCATGTAGACTTGTCTCGTTTTACCCAAAATATCTCCCCACAGGTTAGGAGAGCTGAAAACAATAATAATAATGGGGAATGCAGGGGGAGGGAGTGTGTGTGAGGGGAGGGGGGAGAGAGAGGAGGGAAATAACCAACATCTCGGAAATGTTTTTGTTTCTCCTTACTTATGGCTTGCTTCTTTGCAGTAGCTTTTTTGCTGGTTTTATTTCCTGCTCTGTCTCAGAGCTGCCAGGGAGACAGAGCTGTGTTGCTTTCCCCTTGGTCAGACCCCTGCAGGTGTCCTGCTGGCAAGGAGCAAGTGATGGAGGACAGCTTCCAGGGTTCTCTAAGCAGGCTGGGCCCCCCCGCTCCCCAAAGCTCTGTGATGTGATGCTAAGGCAGGGTGATGGGAGGGCTGAGATGGATGCGTGCCTCTCAGCTCCCAGCATGGCTGCCACCACCAAACTAGCTGAGCCAGACGTGAAGCTTTTTCTTTGTTCCTTACCTCCCTTTGGGAAAGACAAGGCGTGCAGATACTCTAGAGTCACAAACGAAGGGGTCCGCTATCCTTTCATTAAGCTGCTGCTGTGGTATTAGAAGAGTAGACTGAGTGACTCTTGGATATATGGATTAAAGGCGAGGAACGTTACCCAAAGGACGTTTTTTGCAAAGCAAAATAAAATACAGATGTTTTTCCAAGTTAACTCCTCAGTTGATGGCAGTGGTTTTTTGTATTGCTTCCATTCCAAAACCAGGAGATCAATTATTTTTATCAAGTGAGGTTTCAGACTGCAGTTCCAGGCTGGTAGGTGTCTTTGCATGTTTTGCCACTGGGACAACTCAAAATCTTTGAGTTGGTGCTTTTGGTGAGAAATCTTTGCCGTCTGTTTTTGAGAAGTGACTCTCTGCTTCCTTTGTGGTATCCTGACAGTTTGAATACAATATATCCTTGTCCCAGCTGAAACTTGCAAGTTCTGCTCTAAAAGAAGTAAAAAGATCTTGAGAGGACCATGTGCAGTGCTTCCATAACCCTCGACAACATACATTGCAAATAGTTTGTGGAGATAAGGATGAGAATTCATACTTTCTTGCTTGTAGTTAGTCACTTAAATAGCACTCATTATTATAGATTATCTTTCTATTCCTTGTTCTTTATAATACAACACGTAGTGCTGAAGCAGCAAACCCAAGGCAGCAAGAGGGCTGGCTTAGAAAAGACAGCGCCTGGCTGATGTGAGATACTCGGGTTTTAAAATACCATGTACTTTGTAGCATTAAGTCTCCTCATGCTCTGAGGAAGGGTTGTGTGCTAATAGCATGCGCTGCTCAGAGGTCATTTCAGTCCTGAGCTACTAAAGCCTTCCTAACAGCGTGATTTTTAAACAAGGGTTGTGAAATCTCACCAAGCTATTTGTTCCGCTCTGTATTTGAGATCTGTTATTTCCTATCGTACATCGGTGGTGATTGGTTTAGCTTTGTTTTGGAGAGAGTTCGTAAAATACCAGTAGCGTTGATGTTTTTCTATAGTGAAAACAAGAATGTGGAATCACGACGATGTTGCAAGGTAGCTTTAAACAGCTCTAAGTGTCCATAATTGCAAAGCTTTTGTCTTCTCATGGAAACCCTTTGGTTGGACGGGGCCTGCACCTTGGCATTTGAATCGCTGTGCGCTGCTGTAGGTAAATGTTAACATGCAGCAAACACTGCGGGCAGAGGAGCTGGCTGCCAAAAGAAGGGCATTTTTCAAATGCATCGCTGTAGTGTTGAATGAGAAGCTGAGAAGATGGCTTCTCGGAGAGGTTTAAAATATTAAAGAAGCCGACAGCAATAAATGAAAGTGCACCCGTCGGTTAACAGTGTTTGGCTATATATCAAGACCAGTTCTGGAAGTCAAACTTGTAACCTAAATTACTGCATACTGAATTACTGCAATGTGTTAAGGATTCTTTTTAATTACAGGATGTTCAGGCTTCAAAAATAAGATTCTTCAAAGTTAATCACGAAGTAAAATAACTCCATATTTAGCTGTGCTTCAACTTCATTAAAACTGTTCAAACGGCTGATGGAGCCCCTAATAAGTTTTGTTCAAAGATACGACATCTTTGAAAATTTTCTGCAAATCTAACTCTATTATCTTTGATACTCTCTAATTGGCAATAGCGAGCTCTGGTCGTGTTGTCCTGTGGATTGCATCCCTGAGAAGGTGGTGTGAGTGGATACTGTTGTCCTGAAATCAGCAAATCCAGGGGTCGAAAGGGCTCTTTCCACCGTAGTATTGAAGCCCTTCAGGCGATATTTTATCATAAGGCAAGTACAAAATACGTACGTTGCCTTCTATAAATAGAGAAGCACTTTGGGGAGTGGAAGAGGGGAAAAAAATGGAATAAGCAACATTCTGTCAGTATCAAATCATTAATGAGGGCACTGCTTCCTAAATTATTTACAGTGTATTCCATGTGCTCATCTGTTTTAGAATTGTTAATATTGAATGTGTTGTTTGTTATGTACAAATATTTCTCTCTCTCTTTTACATTTCCTTTTTTGTGATACGGTTTAATTACTGATGCTGTTTACTCTCTAGAGCGGTAAAGATTTTTTTATTATTATTATTATTATTAATTTTTCCTTCTGCAAAGTAGAATCTCGAACTAAATTACTCCAGAACATGATCTTGCAAGAACGTGTCAATACTGTGTGTGTGATGGAGAAGCATAGGGACGTGGTATTTATTTCCGCAAACCGAGATGGGCCAGCTATGGAGCTGATTGGGCTGGAAAGTTGTAAGCGTGTCATGTCCAGGAGGAAGCTGACTGGCTCTGCTGCTCTCCCTTCCCTGTTCCTGTGGCCCTGGCTGGGCGGGCGCTGTTCCAGGGCCTCTCTGCTCTTGGGGAGCTGTTACTTTCAGGACCAGCAGCTCTTCCTTCTCCTCTTGGTGTCCCTTAAAGCAGCTTCAACTGCAGATACAGAAGTAGCATTTTGCCCTCTGCTGGGAAACAGGGTTTGACAAAGAAGTGGTGTGAGCTGTTGTGACAACCATTCTGGTTAAAGCAACTGCGCAAGTCTGAGGAAATACTTGTCAGGCTTGTAGAATTTTTATTTTGTTTTCGCTGTGTTTCATTTTCTCAGATGTTGTAGCAGCAGCCCAAGTTCCTATTCCCTTCCTCTAAGTGTGCAATGTTTTTTCTCCTCGGTGGCAGCTATTCCTTTTGTGTCAGTGCTGTCATTAGAAATGGTCGATGGTTCAGGCTCAGATGAAGTCCTTTCCCCCAGTCCCTTCTAATAATCTGAGATGACTGAGCTGCTGCGTCCTCTCCTGCCACTGTATTTACGGGTCTGGTTTGCAGTGTGAAAAATCAAGCTCAAAAAATGAGACAATGGCCTGGCTTCTAAATCTGCTTTGGAAGTAAGCAAAATACTTTTTGCATTTTTAGTATCATTTCATCTGAACATGTTTGAAGGAGAATAAAAGCAGTCATTTTTTACTGTGTTCTAAAACGTAGAGAAGAACAAAATTTTTTCACTGGTGCCTTAACATGCTCCTCAAATGAGCCCCTGCTTCTTCAAAAATGGTAATTGCAGACATGACAATTTCTCCTTTATATTTATCTTGTTCCCATGGACAGAGACTCTTTCACCACAAAGTTGCACAGCGCTTTCATGATCTTTCAGTGGCCAAATGCCTTCCTTGTATCATCCCAGCAATGCCAAAGCCCAGTTTTCTGAAACAATGTGTAGATCGTCTTAAACTGTCATTGTAGGAGATAAATTTCAGGCCTTTTCAGTGAAAACCATCATGATGCTCAACTCTCAGCTCTATAAATGAGCAGTATTAGTAAAATGAGAAAATATCATCCAGTTTATTACCTCGTGTGTAAGATTCTCCACTTTACCATAGGTATTGCTATTTTATTACGCGTACTCTTGAAGCAGAGGGAGTGATTAACCCAAAGCATCAAAACAAAGTCCTTGCACATTGTTCATGGAAACATAATGTGTGGCTGTATTTTGGGACGCACACACAGACACACAGACACATTTTTTTCCTGCCCCTGAAACATAAATCAGCTTCACAAGGCTTTTTGGACTCTTCAGCCTTCTTTGATGTAGGAATACTTTTAATTGTGGTTTGAGAACTCTTCGGTGTGGAGTTGAATTTTATTCTTGTGTTTATTCAGAATATGAAAGATCCTGTGCTCTGTGGCTGGCATCCATCAAGGGTTGTAGGATTTTTAGGGTGAAAGCTGTCATTCTTACAGAAAAAAATGGCGTAAGAGTCCCCCAGAGGACAGTGTTAATTGAAGATATTTAGACATCGCTGTTCTACTCAAATACCTAGTGTATGTTAGAAGCTTTATCCCTGTTACTCGGTAGCCATTAGATCCTGTTTGAAAAATCTGAATTCTCGTATTATTCATTTTTATCATTTTAATTGATTTTAACTTTGGGAACTTGGTGATTTAAAGAAAACCAAGGAACGCTTCTGAAGGTCAAGTTAAACTGGCTATGAAACCGCTCTTCCTTGAGAGCTGTTACCGTGCTGGGTGTTACACACAGGTTGGGTACTTGTGGCATCAAGTTGCATCA
This sequence comes from Todus mexicanus, assembly GCA_013389965.1. NCBI lineage: Eukaryota > Metazoa > Chordata > Aves > Coraciiformes > Todidae > Todus > Todus mexicanus. The sequence goes on from WEIS01049043.1 coordinate 5,026, forward strand.
TCTTTATGTAACATCCCCCCACCCACGTACTTGGTCTATGTTGTTGTTGTTGTTCATGTGTGGACATGTTTTTGTGTTAGCAAATGAAAACTTGTTTAAAATTACCTGTTGTTGAAGGCTCCTGGTGAAGGGGTTTGTTTGGCTTTTTTAATAACTCTTCCGCGTTGCACTTTTCAGTCGGTTTTACACAATGTCGGATTCTTGAAGGTCCTCTGAGAGCTCTGCAGATGTGTGGACAGGTAGTTGTGGTGTGAATGAAAGCAACGAGCTTAGTACAATAATGGCAAGTTTGTCATTATTATACTAATAGGTGTATTACATTAATAAGACATATAGCATTAATATATATATATGAGCAAGGGTTATTATACTAATATGTGTAAAAGCACCACTCTTAAGAATGTTGCTCCTTCTCATTATTAAGCTGTAAACTAAAGGGGAATAAGTAGAACTGTATGGGATTCATATTGGCTCAGGGGTTTTTATAATTTTAAGGGGTTTTTTTTGCCATAACTCGGCTGCAGGCGTTTTTGTGTTGCTACATTTTTTGAATGTTGAAGGTGACACTGCTAACATTCTTGGTTATTATGGGGTACTACAATGCTTCATGTAGAGTGTCTTTATTTGTATCATTCTTCTCTACACACTGGATAAGTGCTATCGCTTGCAACACTCAGCATTTCTCTGTCTCGTCAGTGGCGTGCACTTAGTTTCACTTATTTGATAATTTGGTAATCTCACTTTGTCGTTTTCTGAAGTGAATTGTTGGGTAATAGTGACACTAAATCTAGTTGTTCATGAGATTCTGAGCTACTTGCTTCTGCAGAGCTGTATTGCGGCTGCTGCTGAACACAGATTTGAGACTGAAGAATCACAGGAGCTGTGAAACTAGTTCACAGATGAAAATTGATTGCTGTTCAAAGACTATCTTCCTTTTTTTCCTTCCTGATCAAGTGCTTTCCAGGTGTATTTACTGAATCTCACTAGCGACCTGATTTCTCACCTTTATCAGTGGATGGTGTCAACGCAGCAGTTTGATCCACAGATGCCTCCTTGCTACAGAACTTAACCAAGAATACAGGGAATAGATGGGAAGAGTTAAGCAGGGGATAAATCTCATTTGCACATTTGTGGGGCAGAGGAATCAGTTGTGGTGAGTGGATGAGAGCTGTCTGAGTGTTGGAGGACACAGGCGGAGAGAGAGAGAAGGCAGCCAGGCTCCCCAGCTACCTTTCACAAGTTAGTCAACAACTCTTGTCCTGATGAATAGCTCCTGCTGAAAGCGTCCTAGCAACAGCTATGTTTAACGCTGCCGTCTGGTGCAGATTGCGGAGAGCAGCACAGGAAGAGTTGTTTTCAGAACGTCCTTTTACATAAACAACCTGGAAAAAGGACTATGAAGATACTAGTAAAAAAGAAAACCCGACTGGACTCTATCAAGGGAGGGATTCTAAGTAAGATGCAAATTAGTGCGCAAGTAGCAGGTGACTTTACAAAAGTATGGGTAACACAGAAGAAAAGTGGGTGGTGAAAATAGAAATAAAGAGGAGATTAGAGATTGTCGTGGAGAATAGGAGAAGGTTAGAAAAATATGAAGTGGAACCAAGGTAAATTCTGGCTCTCGGAGTTAAAGGTGGCAGAAATCACAGTAGCTATTCATCTCCCTAGCTTGACTGAATGCAGAGGAGTGGAAAAGTTAAGGTCCCGTTAAAGGGCAGGTCAGCAGCATGACTTCATCATTCTGTGTGCCTGCTGCAACGCAAGGGCTTGGAAAAGGGAACGGGATGAACTGAAGGTACATTGGAACAGAAAATCCTCCTTTTTCTTTTTAGAAAGACATGATGATTCAGCGTGAACTAGAGGCAGTAGCGTGCGCTGCTTTGAAGCGGGTTTGTTTTCTGTACGTTTTTAAAAGAGCTGCTGTATTAAAGGTGGATATCCCCCAAATTTAGGCTGTCTCCATCCAGATGGAAATTAAGGAATTTAATCAGATCTGCCCTATTCAGTGTCTATCTTATCTGACAATGCCTTATGTTGGCCACTGTGAAGGAAAGTAAGAAAACCCTCAATGCCCAGTTAGGGGGTCATGTGGCCGTATCTGGTATATTTTCCATCTCGGCCAAAGACCCGGCTTTTGCCATGAAGCGTTTGGATTTCAGGTATATTAGCTTTTACTGTGCAACAGAACACAGGGCATTCTTGTTAGCTCTGTGAATCTCGAAAACTTTTAAAAAGCTGCACCACCTTGTGCATCTAGATCCTCATTCTTTGACTATTTTCTAATGTTTGTTTATGTGGTGACAACCATCTCAAGTTGGTCCCTGGCACAACCATATTAACCATGAGAAAATCTAAGCTTAAGAGATAAAGGTAAGATTAATAAAAAGTAAAGATTTATTTTTTTTACTATTGAAAGGTTCTAACATACATTGTCTGCCAGATTTCTTGCAGATTAGACTCAAATCTGACTCAAACATTTGCCTGATAATTGCATAATTAAATAGAGGGGAGAAACACATAGCTCTTCTCTGTGGAGTAGGAGTTCAAAAGAAACTAGGAGAAATTATAGGAAGGCAAGTCATAGACTTGCTCCAATTTACAAACGGTAGAGGGGTTTTCTCTGAAATCCTTGAGGAGAGATGAATCGATCAACCTTTCATCCCGATTTCCAGTTGTCTGGCTTACTAAATAAAATGCAAATGGCCAAGTACAGAATTGTTCTCCAGATATAAGAAACCCTCAGCATGCCTCGAGAGATCAGTAGGAGAGTAGAGAGGTTAAAACCTCGGTGAGAATCATTAATGGAAATTGAGCAAACAGCTCTATTGTCAAGAGGGGAACGTTTCTTTCTATAAGAGTGATGATGTAGATCCTAATAAAAGACAATCTTTTCACACCCACCAGGAATAAGACATATTCTGTACTTTTATATCCTGTCTTGTTTTGAGTAGGAAGAATATCTTTTTTAAGACGAAAAATGTTGCGTTAGGAAAGGGAGAAGGAAGGAGGGTTTCCCACACGCGGAAGAAACTGAGAAGTCATTTCCATCAGAGTATGTACGAAAGTGGAGGAGCGTGTCCTGTGGGAAAGACCACCCGATACTTTTCAGTTGACCTTCATCATGGACATGATCTGGTCATGCTCTGACTGGTTTGTGACAAAGAAGTTGTCTTTAATGGGGGAAAAATAAAAATTAGGGCCCCTTCATTAGCTGGAATGCTAACTATAGCAAAATATTTCCCGTTGGATTGAAAAAAGAAACAGTTGAAACTGCAGCTGGAGAAAACAGATCCAGAGAGGTGACAAACAGGTGCCCATGTCGTACTCCCTTTGCTCTGTAGTCTCGAGTGGGAGGAATGTTGTTGCTGGATGGAAAGTGTGTGTTCAGGTGAGGAAGTTCAGCCGGGAGAGGCACTGCCTGAGGTTCTGAGTCATAAAGGTCAGATCCCGGTTTTGAAATGGGGGTAAGTTCGTGACACAAAAGGGGAAGATGACAGAGTGTAGGGTTGTTCTGGGAGGAACTCGGGATGCAAAATATTTTGAGAGGGTGTTGAAGTGGGTGGCAGTCACCCTTTCATCTCCTCCTTTTCTTTCCTGGCATACTGTCTTCCTTCCCTGCTCCTCTCCTGGAACCCATATCCCCACCTTATGAGCAGCAGCCTCCTCCCAACCATGTATTTTCAGTTCTCTCAGTCTGTTGGGCAGCTGCAAAATGTGAGAGAAAAGGTATCACCTTATATCAAATGGAGCCTGGATGGGGAGCAAGAACGTGGCTCCATGGGGAAAGCATTCTTTGATTTTCAGGGGCACATAGTAAGGACTTTCTACTCTCTTAACTCCAACCTATTCACCACCATACAAGCAGGAGAGAAGCTGTTGCAGCTGGAGTGGTTGCTGGCAGCCGTTCTTGGCAGCTGTCTGATCTGACTGTGCCTTGAGGCAGCTCTGAGCACAGATACTTGAACGCACGTTTGGGCCTCTTCCTGCGCTGCCAAGATTGAGGCGGAATGAAACTGCTGAGAAAAGGACAGCAGGTACCCACACACTGGTGCTGGACAAGAAGAACATCATCTCTTTTGAAACGTAGCAGTGTTTTGTATGAAGGCAGGTTCCTATTTCCAGCTGGAAACTGCTGGCTAATTAGTTTAAGAGCTTCTTGCCTTCTGTTGTTAGAAGAAAGAAATGATTGTAGTATAACCTATTTCACAAAGTGATGTTTTTCATTTTGCCCATCCCTGACTTCAGAAAGGACCCGACTGATCTTGTGTGATTGCTTGTATGATCTTGTATGTACACCCTCTTGCAAAGAGGGAACGGAGGGGAGGATCTGCACTTGTACATTGCCAAAGAGTGAAGCAGAACTATTTTCATAGATTTCAGAGCAAACAGATACAAGTCGAGGGATGTGAGGGCAGGGTTGTGGTGAAGCACACCAACTCTCCCAGGGAACTAAATTAGGAAGCAGTTTAATTGTTCTCCAGATGGAGATGCATTTGCATTATTATCTAACATCTGCATGCCAGAAATATGGAACCTGGAGAAGGGAGGGTCTCCAGCTGCAGAAAATAATGGACTGGGAACAGTTTCTGAAAAGCGAGAAAGCCTGAGAAGAGGCTTCTTAGAGTTACCACCAGCCTAGAGCCTGGTTTTATGGGCTCATCAATAAGATTAGGAATTTCCCTAGATAAATGAAAGCTCAGTCAACAGTTACTGTGATCTGGAATCTCTGAGGTAAGCAGAAGCCTGGGAACAAAATGAGACACTGCTCTTGTTTCCTTTCTTTGCAAACTGCTTTGACAGCTGAGTGGGAGAGACAGCCAGGACTGGCTGAGGGAATGGAAAACCTCGGCTTCGTCCGAACCCCTTCCTTCACACTGTCGGGAACTAGCCCGGCTACTTCCAACTTCCTTGGGCACCTTAGCAAAGGTGTCTTTTCCAAGACCTTTCTGCTCTTGCGGTGTCGTCTGAACCCTCTGCAGGGTTTGCCACAGCTGCAGGTTTTGTGAGGAGACCGCAGCTTAGCCCATTTATGGCGTAGTTGAGATAGTACACCAATAAATGCCTTAATTTCATGAGGAACTTGCATGCAGGGCTTTCCCTTGGTTTGCCATGTTCACGTGACGGTTTTGGAGGGTTGGTGTTTGTTGCGAAGCCTTTAAGAAGTGATCTTTACCCAGTGTTTTCGTAGAAGAAGTAGATTTACTCAGTCCTCCCACAAATGGTACAATAGACTGGCTTTTCTTTTTTAATGGTGTCCCAAGGAATGCATTAGTCTTTGAAGCTGAAATACTTTGACATCAGACTGGGTGATGAGTTGCTATGGTTTCAAGGGCAGTGTTAATGCTAGAGAAACACTGCATCCTTGAAATGCGCACACATGCGGGCCGGGACTCCTATATATTTCATGACCAGAACTTGGGAAGTAGCCTTCCACATCAGTGGCTTCATCATCAGGCACAAGGAGGATTTGAAGGAAGAAGTGCAACTGGCTTCCCATTCATTAGTAGCCATCTCATTTGGTTGGAGAAGAGCTTGGCATCGGTGGCGATTTTCAGCGCTTTGATGGAAAAGTGGAAAGCTTCTGCCTGGTGCTTTCTCCAGAGAAGCAGCAGCACAGCAGGACTTTTTTAGAATATAAAAGAATTGTTAATAACCAAAAAAAAAAAAAAAAAGGTATATTAGCCACCTTGCTTTACTTATCATTTAAGTGTCTTGAACTAAAAATAGAGTCCTAATCAGTTTTCCCGTAAGTCCTTCAGCCTGCGAGTAAGAAATAGATAACTGCTGGATGTTTAAAACAATACAAGATTTCTCAATGTGAATCCCTCCGAGTTATATTTAATACATAGATCTCTAGAAAATATGTAGTGGCTTCATTGTGGCTGTTGAAATATGTCTCTGAAAGAATTATTTCCTTGTATTAATGAGTGCCGTATTGATTTTTAATGAACAAACGCTCTTCTCTACAGACAATCTGTTTCTGTCAAAACAAGCTCGTGGCACGAGCGTGTCGTTGCCCATGAATTATAAGGCAATGTTTTGGCAAGTCTGTAGGGAAACCAGTTGATCAGTTGGATTTTTTTGCAGCACTCGTTAGCCGTGATGGCTGAGCCTCGGAAGGTTTGCCATTTGCTTTGGGTAAAATTCACTGTACTCTAAGCCCAAATTGTAGAAATTAATATCTTAACTTTTATTACCCAAAGAAACTGTCTCTAATGATTTCAGCTGGAGGGAGACCACCTTTTGTTTTTGTTTTTATTTTTAAATCAGTTTAAATGAAATGTATGGTGTAGACATACACAAACTGTGGGCCAGGGGAATCTGAAGCAAGGTCTGGGTCCTGCCCAATTCTTGTGAGGCCATTTAGGTAATCATTTTTATTTTGTCTCTTCACCGACTGCTACTTAACAGCTTGTAAAGATCTTTTGAAACTCTATTACTTTATGCATTAGAGATTTGCCGGCTTCCACTCTCCCCCTTTAGGGATTCTGTGAGGCTTTTTTCTTGTGTGCTGTGCCAACACCAGATTTTGCCCAAGTATTCTTTTTCTCATTAACATCAACTGAAGTGAGACGTCAGAAATCGAGGACCATTTGCAATGACAGGATGGTGCCAATGCTCTTCCTTTTATAACCCATAGGAATAAAACTATGCAAAGCATCATTTCATTATTCACACCATGATAGCTTGCATAAATTACAAATCGTAAGCTAGGGAGAAAATGTTCATCATGTACTTTGTCAAATATCCCAAGTTTAAATTTCGAGAGGAAGTAGGAGGATGAATTAAAAAAAAATAAATAAAAAATCACAGTAGTATCGGTTGTGGATTTGGGCTCTATCTGTTTTCCTTTGTTAAGTTTTATCACAACACTACATTAGCCTGCTTGGGCATCTCTCTCTTTGTTGGTTTGGAGCAGGTGGGTACTGAAAACCACACTTGGGGCTTGTTTCTTTTTTCTTTTCTTTTCTTTCCTTTTTTCTTTTCTTTTTTTTTTTTTTTTTTTTATGCTAAAATTAATTCTTTTNTTTTTTTTTTTTTTTTTTTTTTTTTTTTTTTTTTTTTTTTTTTTTAAGCTGAAATCAGATCCTTTGCACAGCCTGCGTTTGGTAACAGATGAGGTGAAATCCTCCAGCATCTCACACACCTGGGTCAAAGACAAACCGATGGGATTTTGCTGCATTTCGTCGTTGCCTGGATAAGGGATCGGCAGAGCACGACAGTCTTTAATCTGACTGGGGGAACAGGAGGCTTTTGTGGGGTTGTTTTGTTTTGGTTTTTTGTTTGTTTTTTGTTTTTGCTTAGTGGGTCCTAAGAAGGAAGTTGGGGTTCTGCAATGAGAGAGAAACAGGGCAGACAGAAAGCCTGAGATGCGTTCATTCAGAGGTGTGATATAATAAGTAGGTCTCCTTACTATTCCTAGGAAAAAATGAGCTTTACAATACGTCAGGAAACAGGCCTGTTGTTGAGTTAATAAAAGGACATGGATCAGCATATTGTTTAATGGGGGCAGGCCCCAGAAATATAACCCTTTCTATCCATTTTTTTTTTTTTTAAGATCTGAAGGAGGTTGATGTTGCTTTTTTATTCCTGTAGGTTAATGAACCACATTGCATTTGCAAAATGACATTTCAGGGTGATTGCAAGGCAAGTTCGGCATGTTTAAGGGAAAAGGATTCCATCCCTTCCCGCATGCAAATGATCTAGAATTGCCCGGTTCAGAGATGCCTTTCTTTGTATCCCAGCTTTCTGGGACACAGGTTTCCAGTGTGTCTGGAGCCAAGAGTCAATGAATGTGATAAGAATTGGAATGTGCTACTTAAGATCCTGTACCTACTGGGTTGTACTTTTGCAGAGCCAGCCAAGGTAACTTTTAGGAAGGGTGTGTGGTGTTTAGAGTGTCGACGTATCTCTTCGAGACAGAGGAAAATAAAGGACATTTAACAGTCACTTCACATAGTTCTTCTTAGATTGAAGTAAAGTTCAGTATTAAAGAATAAAACAAAGCCAGAACATAACCAAAGGCGGTGTTGCTATAACTCTAAATGTCATCCATCCCTTACAGAAAGTATCTCTCAGATTAATTATGGAACCTCCAGATTTCAAGAAATCGGGTATGGAGGCAGGAGGGATGGCCCTCTAGGGAGAAATCTAAAGATGTTTCATGCCAGCAAGAAGGAATTGTTACGGAAACTAATTGCTATGAAAGACTTGTTAAAAATAAATAAAATACAGGAGAAGTCATCAGCTAGAAGTAAGGAGGGAAGATGAAAAGATTATTTGAATGCTATGTAGAGAATTAGTGGAAGAATAGAGAGGGCTTAGTATGGTTGGATCAGGAATGGATGGCCAATTTCCAAGATTTTTATCAGTAGTCTTTTGGAGTTACCTTCAGAGGTTTGCTGCTACGAATTTCCCCCACTGTGTAACACAGCAGAGATACCGTGTTGCTGCCGTCTGATCCGCAAATAAGAGTAGGGCTGGATTACATTTTGTTTGGCCCTTGTTTTTTCTTCTGTCCAGTTTTAGCAGCCCTGCTGGCCTTTACTAGTTCAGGTGCCACAGTTTTTAGGGTCTGTAGAATATATAACAGTTGTCAAACTGTGGTGAGGTCCTCTCACTGTGGAAGCTGTTGTCTCTGAGATACATTCTGATCTTAATATAAGTTAAAGTTTGCTAAACGCTGCGTGTTGAAGTTAGAAATGTTAGAACAGGTGCCCTTTTCATTCTTAAAATACTGTTTCTTACTCGCATGATCATGATTGTTTGTAACTACTCTTTCTGATCTTACTCTGTTCCTTTAAAATCCAGAAAAAAAATCAAGGGTTTACCTATTTTCAGTAAATCTTTTAGTTGATTACTCAAGATACTTAAGCAGGCTTTTGCTGCCTGGAACCCAACACTAGGAGGGGGAGGAGACGTTACAGAGTACCTTTTGGTACCAGAAGCATTGATTTACCAGCTTTTCTGAAAATCCAGAGTTGCTTCCTTGTTAGATGCAAGAGAAAGAGTGTTCTTTCCAGTCTGTCTGCTTCCACCTTGGGCCATTCCTGCGGTCAGGACATGCCTCCAGCCTTGCCCTGTTTCTAGAACCTCTCTTCTTTACCCTCTACACTCCAGGAACTATGGAGCTTCCTTCTGTTCCTCCAGGGTGCAAGGGTACCTGCTGTGAGAGGGCAAGAAGAGTCACCTCCTTGTTCTCACTTCTGCTGTGCCAGTGTAGGACGATCCTTTTAAGAGCAGAGGGGATGAGGGGTCAGTTCCTCTGTAGCTGGTAGATGGTGCTACATCAAATTCTAGAGACTGAACCTCTTCAGGGCTGCAGGTGATGCTAAAACTGTAAAGGCACATCAAGCGTTAGCTTCTCTTCTGCTTTTGAGGTGCTTAAAATCTTGATCAGTTTGTGTGACCTTCCGTCACGCTGAGGGAGGGCTGTACAAGAGATCTTAGTAGGAATAATAATCTTGATGTTGGAATAAAGTGTTTTCATTTAGCAAAAAAGCTTGGCTGCATACTGCTGCGCTGTCCTGTGTTCCTATCTCATCCTTTTAGTTTAAACCAGCCTATTTTATCTTGGAATTTAATCTATCAGTTACGAGAAAAAGCCAGAAGTGAAATATTTGAATGACTGTTTACTAAAAGTGGTTTAGATTCCTTCTGCTCAACTGACCAGTGTGCATCAGTCGGCTCGCTCAGCACATTTGCTAAGGAGCAGCCTTTGTTTGCAAATCCACGGCTGTCAGCACATCCTTCCTTCAGTCCAGGTTTGAACCCTTATCACTGCCCGCTGCTGCTTTTAACTTGATGCACTATGTTGTCTCAAGTAACCGTCAGCAAGTAACTAGTTTGTGATGTTGCTCTTTCTTTCAGAAAATGGAGGAGAGCTCTAGATCTTTAATTTTTGCCAAACATTGCAATGCAAGGCCACAAGCGATGGTTTCATCGATACTATGTGCACATAACCTGGTTTGTGGCTTTCCAATTGTTTTCTACAGGGCTTGAGATAAAAGGCCAGAAGAACTTTTTCAAGGAGTGTTCCTGAGCTTGATGTGCAGGGTTGACTGGAAAAACAACAGAGAATTTTGTATTTGAAACGGATGACAGGAAGAAAAAAAAAAAAAGAGAGCGAGGCCTCGCAAACTTTGCTGCTGCTGAAAAAAAAATAAATTAGGCATGTGGCAATTGACAGATTTATGTATCCAGGTAAAATCTTCCACTTTTCCAAAAGCAGAACTTTCTTTCTATGCAGTGTTAGTTTCAAAGCTCCCAGCTCCCGCTGCGCCTAATGGCAGATATGCTTCCAGCCACTTCTTTTTCATGCCTGAAAATGGGATCATTCTCGGGTCTCCTCATTGTTATCTGGTAACTCTTCCCTTTCACTAATTTCCCCAAATGAGTTGTGGCCCACTCTGAAGACTCCAGGATTCATTAGAGTGAGGCATAATAAGAATGTCCCTGGAGTTTGAACAGGAAGAAAATATCCCAAAGGCTGCCGGAGATAAAGATCACCCACTGAAAGGATAAAAACGAACAATGCTTCTTGCAGGGAACCTAAAAATACAATCTTTGGTTCTCTCACACCATTTAGTTACTGAAATAACAACTGGATCGTACAGTGCCAGGAGTATTTTGGTCTCAAGAAAATACAAAGTCTTGTGAATTTGAACAAAATGCATATGAGGGAAAACAGGGGTTTGGGTCCAAACTGTACCTGGTGTTCTGGGCTGACGTGCGTGAAGGTATGAGGTTGGAACTTGCAGGATCCCTTTTCAACACTTAACTCTTCACTAGACTTCTTGAATAGCTTTGGATTAGGTGCTTAATCTTTTCATGCCTGTTTTCTGCTAGTAGGTTTTTTGGAAGTGAAATGGGAATAACCGTGCTTTTCTTTCAGCCTGAGAAAAGTGGGTTATAGGTAGGTTGGTAGCTGTGTTATTTCAAGCTCTCTGTGTTAATAAGAGAGGAAACAAGTTGAGTACGCTGTGGAGTTTGTGACATTCGTCAAAGCAGTTACTGTTGCCTCTAAACAGATTATTTATTATGGGAACCAGTGCCAAAATCTCTTGCTGAGGGGTAGTTTTACATTAATAATTAAATTTTCCTTTCTCTATTGTAACACGAATATGTAAGCCTAGGGTACATACACATATGTAGCAATGACATCTACCAAATGGATGCTACGTGTTAGAGTCCAGCTTTTAAGACGCTATGAAGAGACGCAGCCCTGTAGATTTTATTTTAGTGTGGATAAACATGCGATGTCCCGTTGTGCCCGTGTTTCTGAGTCCTGCCTCAGATCATGGAGCTGGAAGAGAAAGAAGAAAAGAGGCAGCTTTTACAACCGCAGTCAGTGCAACGAATTGTTCCTACTAGGTAAGGATGTGTCCCCTTTGCTGGCTCTCTGATGATGGCTCCTTGTTTCTAGCTACAAGCAAATCTAATTTGCAAATGAAAAATTTCATTATAGCAGAAGTTGCCTGCGAGGGAATTAAAGGAGGTACATTCAAAAGAATTCAGCAGAACGTACTATTGCTTCTTAAAGAAAGGATTTACGATCCCAATTCACAATTAAAATAACAATTGCTTTTAAGACGTACCTATTATTTTTAAAAGGTTAGATATTCCAACAATAGAGTTTTAAGGGAATAAGGCAGCTTGTGAGCAAAACGTGTGGTAGGTAATTGGCAAAGCTCGCTTAATATTTTTTGTTTGCTATCCAAGAGCTATTCACGATGCCACTGTAACAGTATGTTGTTGGTACAACAGAGCTGACAGTTTTCTGAGATGAAAAGGAAGAGAATGGAATTAATCACACAAACTTCATCATCCAGTCTGGCATAACTGGAAGTGAGTTCTGCTGTACTTGAATTATTTTAAATAACTTCATGTTTTATTAATTCAGTTTTTTTCTCCGTTAACCTCTTCAGTGCCTTCTGTCCTGAATCCCGCTGTGACTTGTCCGTTGAGAGGACATGCTAGCTGTGGTGCAGAGCGGAGAGGAGCGCCACAGCAACCCAGGCGCTGGACCATGGGTGTCCGGCAGATAACATGTCAGATGACACATGAAGGGTGCAAACCATCAAGCGCCAGGCTGGTGTGGTGGTGGGAGCGCTGCCCCTTCTGGGAGGAGGTCCCTATTCGTTGCACAGAGTGTGCCAAGTGGCTGGCTTTTTAGTATTACCCTGCACCAGACAGAATGTTTGTACCTTTTTGCTGCTTTTTGTCCTCCTTTGTCCACTGAATGGCTGAGAGGAATAGGAAACTGGAACTGCTCTGTGCTCTGGTGCCCACTTGAATCATTAGCTGCAGAGAGACTAAGCTATATGCAGAGGAGCTGGATTATCCATGTACTGAGGAACATCTGTCAGCTAAAAAACAGTGCATGGTTTAGGAATTTCTTAAATTTAAGGCAAATGTGACTACATAAAAATGAGCTTGGGGTTGTGAGTTTGAAGACGCTGACAGGGTCCTTGTTCAGAAGAGACAAAACAGTTTTCACTATTTTTTTTTTCCAAGCCTGCTTAGCAGCCAAAGCTTCTGATGCTGTCTGCTTTGTTTGACGCGATGCAGCAAGTGCCTAGCAGCCCTCACGAGAGTCCTGTGTTGCTTGGGAGGGGAAACAAGAGAGTACCAGGGGACAAATCTTCCTTGGATTTTCCCTCAGTCATTTGTTACGGTTTTGCTGTATTTTTTGCCTCTTCTGTTGTATCGTTAGAGACCGTGTTTTCTGTCTGTTGTTGGCACAATGTGTCCTCAGGTAAGGAAGGGTGTCCTCTTTTTCAGTTTTAATTTAGTGAGGTATCGTTTGAGCTGTCTGTTCCTCAGTTTGGCAATATTTTGATATGCTGGCCTCTTTCAGAGCGAAAGCGAAGGGTTTGCAGGAAGATAGCATTGTTAGCTTCCAAGGAAACTGCCCTAGCTTAAATCTTTTACATATTTAATGTCAAGCTACGGATGTTTTTGTGCAGGACGCAAAATACTGGTCTTGTATTAGCTAGTAAATCACCCTTTCCTCAAAGGATTGCTTCTACTCCTTTCACTGGCTTTCTATTGAAGTTGCAAATTGCATCCACTGTGATGTAACCTCAGCACGTTGGATATTTGCCCTGAACCTATTATGAATTTATATTTCCGTCTGGAGCTTGGATTTGCAATGAGAGCCTGCGAAGGCTCTGTGCAGCCGTTCAATCAAGCACGAGCCCTGTAAGTAACAGGCAGAGAAGTGGAGGCACCATGAAACCAGGTAGTCTTAGCTCCTGGGATTTGATGTACCCCTCTTGATACTAAAGGAGCCTTTCACAACTGCAGGATTCTCTGTTCTCTCAGGTTTGGACATTACTTCTGTGTCTGTGGAAAGAGGAGGAAACAGGTGTTGGAAATATTCTGACAAGAAAGTCGAGTATGTAAACCAGTCTGAAACCATTCAGCTGTCGCACTTGTTTGGAAGGGATGCATATGTGTACCTCTGCACGGGAGATGTGGTCTGTGGTGGATGGATGGTTTTCTCTGGGATTACCACGTGCAAAATTGTAATAATTGTTTGGACAAGCTTGTAACTTCAGTTCACCTTTAACAGGTTAGGAGAAGAGCTCAATTTAGACGGGTTGCAGATCAACGTTCAGTTTTAATTTGGTTAAAAATCCTATCCCTTTTTCCAGATAACATATTTCTTGAAAGACGAGAGCGTGGAATTGTGTTAAATTGGTGTAGGCCAGGAACTGTCCTTTAATATACATGTAACCTGATAAAGAGCTTTGTGTACAGACTGAGAGAAAAATCCTGGTGGCTGACACTGTCCTAGTAGGAAGACACTTGGTAGCACTTCGTGAAAAATTCTGATTTTACAAGGGCTGTGTTTCAGGTTAACGTCGTATCTATTTAATGTGAAATTGCAATAACAAAGGCTTAAGAAACTGCAGCAAGGAAGGCATAGTTCAGTTGCACGTGAGCATATTAAAAGAAGAGCTGGAAAAACCTGGCTGATTTTTCGGGATGCTAGAATCTCTTTGGTGTGCTCCTTTGCTGGGAAGCAGCATCTGACTTTCTCCCCTTGCCTTTGAGCTGCGCTTCTCCAAGAAGTAGTCTCTCCTAGTGCTTCTGTCGCTTCCATTTATTTCTTGCCTGTCTTTTTACTTATCTGTCTTATTATAGTGCTTTAAGTATGACTAGACAATTTGCTGTTTTATGTGATGTGGAAACGTTTCATCTTTGCTTTATAAACAGTGACGGTGCTTTTTAGTGCAGGGATCGCCAGCCAGGGTGGTTTCGCAGGCTCTGGGTTGCAGGGAAGTTTTGAAAGAAAAGTTTCCGTTTTTCACGGATGCTGAACTTTCACATTACAAATCACTTTCTCCATGCTAATAAGTTTAGATAAACAGAGTACATGTTAACACTGTTGTACAGATGGGAGAGCCGAGATACGGGAACATTAAGAGGAAGTCTGTGGGAGCTGACCTTATTCTGTGAGAGACCCACGCACCATCCTTTTTCTTGTCAGATTCTCTCTTTGCTTACTCGGGCCTCTCCCACCAAGAAGTTGTTGGTACATAAAAAGATCTTTGATATTCTATCTACGTATCTATATTTACCTACAGCTATGATAATTTATTATACGGTATTCCATGCAGGACTGCAATCTTCAGTCAATCGCCAAGTGTTTTCTGGTTATCTGGCAAACGGAGGCAAGAGGACCAGGAAGCGAGCTCTGCGGAAAGTGCAGCGAGTGTGCGGCGGGGAGCTGACTTGCATAAAGAAAGTGTTCCTTCACCTCAAGTACCCTGCAGGTCGTGAGCCTGACTGTGCCGAGCTGCACATTCTGTCCTCATCCTTAAATAAGAAGCTCCAGTGCTGTTTGGAACGGTGGAGATCTCGGTGTTAGTCCTCTCCCGCAGGAGTGGATGTATGGAGTTAAACAGTATAGGGAACCAGACATTTACGATTACCATAGCAACTTCAGATGATGATTTATTAAGCCATACTTTTTTCTGCATTCGAGGCTATGCATTTTTGTTGGGTTGAGCTCACCAGAGACTTCTTTCTTGCCACTCCCTAGCGTGTCCTTTTCTCCCATCCAATTCTTTGCTGCTTGTTGCTGAAATCACAAGGATAATGGAGACGTGTTCGTTCTCAACCTTTACGCCAGGCCAAGAAGGCTTGGAACAGTTACTGCTTTATTAATAAAAGTGCTGCCGACGGTTACCACCTTGGGCTGGAGCACGATTCCAATGGCTGGTGTAGCAATCGGGAGCCAAGGTGGCCCTGGTGGGAGAGCGTCGTGAGCGCAGACGGAGCACAAGACACTGAAGGAAGAGAGGGCCAGGCCTTTTTGGCCCAGCTAGGCTCTGTCTTTTCTATTGATCTTAAATATTCCCTATTGCCTTCATTTCTTTGGGACCATCTCTTCCTGCTCTTGACCCTGCGATGGTTGTTTCCATAGTCACCCCTAGCTGCTGGTTCTGTGCGGTCATGACCACAACAGCTCTCCAGAGCTGTAATGCCCCGCTGGGTTCTGTGACCTGCTCTTCTGGTGTAGCATGGTGGAATTTAGGGCGTTATGTTTGCTAGCCCTTTGTGGATCAAGGGCAGTGATGGCCTCTATCGGTGCCTCCACCCCAGCGTACTGCATCTGCTCATGTGGTGCTTTGCATCGTAGGCAAGCCTGCTTTGTTCAGCCTTTGGAATGCCAGCTAGATATAGCCCTGAGTCAAGTCTCCAGATGCAAATACAGGGGGCTTAATAAATTATTCATTTTGGAGCTGCAGAGACACAATTTGAAAATCTGGAGGATGATGGTAACCAGGCCCAAGCAAATAAAACGAATGGAGGAGTTCTGAATATAGAATCATGAAATGAATCCTCAGAGCAGAAAAGATCTCCCTTGAAAATCTAGCATCAGTATTCTGTGAGCAGACAGGGATCTTTATGGCTTGGATCTCTAACAACAGTAATCGTCACGTCAACATTAGTTAGTCCACGTTTTGGTGTCAGTGGGTTTGGGTTTTGTTTGCTTTCCTTCTCTGAAGGACAGGAATGTCCTTAGGATTCCGCAATAAGAGAGCTGCGGTACATCTTGATGGGCCAATACATGTTCCCTACTAGTTTCTGCTGGTTACTTGCCTTGCCTCATAAATAAGTAAGATTTATTCATGTGGAGCAGTTTCATTATCATTCGGCCATATTTATGATATTCTTTTTTTACTTGATTAAATCATTCATGATGGACTTCCTAATGTGATAATTATGTAATGATATGTGTGTTTATTTCAGTATTGATTGCCTAAGTGTATAAATAACTCATCCATAGCTTTGTTCTTCAGCTGCGTACCCCTGAGTTAACTTCACCGGTAAGAAGATACATACCTGTGTGTGTACTTTCTAAAACTGCTTTTAAGTGATTTAATCTTGTTTTCGGAGAACTTTCTACCTGTTTGGTTCCTTTTTTTCCCAGGGTTTTATCCCAAACGTTTGTATATTTCCAATTAGGTGTTGGGGGTTTTTTAATAAGTGAGATCAAACTCGGTCATATTAGGATGAGAGCAATTCATGCAAGATAGGAAAGGATGATTATAACAAAAGAGAATTATTAATAGGAGAATAATTTACATCAAGGGGATAGTGGGAGTAAAGTGAATTTTGATGTTTTGAAGGTTGATTGGGTGGGTGGGTGTGTTGACAATAACAAGACAATCATGTCTTCTTAAGCAACTTACTAAGAGGCTTCAGGGATTTAAAATAAAGTGAGCAATTTCTGTGGAAGGTCCTCTTTTTACAACAATAGGACCGGGGAATAATTTTTTTGTACAAGACCAGAACATAACTTCAGTTATATGCTGACCTTTCAGATCATGCTGTCACCAAAGTATTTTCTCTTAAATAAAATTTCCCTCCCATTGCTTCTAGGGTTAAGCACTACAGTTCAATTTTATTTTGTCTATAAGACTTCAGTACCTTCTAGAAATCTTCAGGATAATATTCCCAATTTCCCTCTCACAGAGGGAAGCTTTATTGGCACGTATTGCCTTCGTTCTCATCCAGTCCACTGTGTCCCAATGCAGAGGCTGAGGAGGCATAAACATCACATTGGTGTAACCACAGCAAGAGTTCAGCTTTAGAGAGCTCTTCCCTTTCTCTTCCTGCTGAGAATCCCCGGGGCTCAGCAAATCCAGTGGCCGAGGTGTGGAAGAAGTAGACAGATACCCCATGGGCTGGTGACAACTGTGTCCTGTTAACTTCAGGAGGTTTCCTAGTGTAAGCCTTCATGATCGTAATCATCCCTGGCTCCCTAGCTTTGTTCTTAGGGGATAATTAAAAATAAAAAGCCATATTCCCACACATATTACAAAGTATCCCTCTGTGTGTGTTTTTGTTGGGGATTTTTTTCTCACTGTGTGGTGAAAGGAATCAGAAGATGGTTTTCAAGAATGAGAAAGAAAAGACCTTTATTCAGATTGACTCTTTCATTGTATCTCATGCTTTGACCACATCCAAAATGATTGCTTTTTCTGCCGCATCAAGTTTTTATAACCTCTGCTGTAATTCCCTCCATGGCTTGCTCATTTATTAGGCCATGTGAAGAACTGTTGTGTCTTCCAATAGTTTTAGCTTTCAATATTATTACTGCTTTATCATGTAGTTGGTGGTTACATAGGTGTGGGCACATTTTTGAAGGTATGTATTGTGAACAGGTATTAATCCATGTTTACTTTTACAAAGGTGTTCAAACAGTAACTCGGCCCGCTGCTGTTGTGCCTGAGGAAACCTCAAAGGATCTCTCAGCTCAGGAAGTTGTTGCAAGTTCCCCAATTCTGAACGGGTGCTGCACGGGAAGCACTTGCTGTGCTGAGCACCTGCAGAGGTAATGGGATAGCCACGCGAGTGTCCACATTACTGGCCCAATTCCCTACTGTCAGTAGCAAGTTTTACAAAGTGCTCTTCAGTGTAACAGTCCCTGTAAGGATAAATAGAGCAGCCACGCTTCCAAAAGCTCGAATAAATAACTGTTGACACTTGCAGAACACTGGTCCTCCATTTGGGAAATGCCACTTGATGACAGAATTGATGAAAGGCCCTCAGACATCAAACACATCAACTATACATGAAAAAAAAAAAAAGACATGCTATATACGACCATTACTCTCTTTGGGAAGACATTCCTTCTGTTGTTCTCCTTCGTTTATTTTAGTCACCCGTTTCATACCTCCTCTGCAACACTTGACCCTTCAAGATAACCAATCTGTGGTGATGATCCATATTTTCTTCAGAAAACTTGGAACCAAAAAGACTCCTGGTGCTAAGAATTGTCTTAATGACTATCAACACACCTTCACCCTGACTTCATGTGTCATGCACAGCAGAGATGGTCCCCTCAGGTAGCAGGCTTTTAGTCAAAGGGAAGTGAGATGTTGTACTTGTTTGTATAAATGGGAATGAGATACAGGAGAGAAGGTTCGTCTGCTTACATGTCTATGTCTGTTGGCAAGGTGATAGTAGAATAATTTCTGTAATTCTAAGATCTGTGTTTTAGGAGGGACATTGAAGTATCGAGTAAGGTTCAGAAATTCTCCCCAAAATATCTGGGGTAGGAGCAAATGGTTGGTCTTCATGGCTTGGAGCATTGTCTCTTAAGTTTATCGATGAGAACATTGGGCATCTGTAAGATAATGGCATTTAGAAGTCTTTGAAGAAAGCGAATAGCAGACTCTCTTTAGTGGATAGAGGCAAAATAGGAACTAGTGGCTGGAATGCTGGAGCAGATGAATTCAAATTGGAGAGTAGGTCAAAATGCTCAAGCTGAATGTTGTTAACCATCAGAATGGATCGCTAGGAGGAACAGCTGCTGCCCCATTTCCTGAAGTCTTCAGATTCAACTTGGATGCTTTTCTATAAGAAAAGTTTTAATCAAATGCTATTTATGGGGCTCAGTGCAAGGGTTAATGATGTGAAACACAGTGACCTGTGAAACGCACATCTTAGGATATGCAAGAATAGATCATCCCACTCTGCTTTTTTTGCTTTAAGTTCTGTGAATTGGTGGATGTCTGCTAGTGATACAGCTTGAATAACTCTTTGTACTTCGCCCTAATTCTACAAGTCTTTGTACAAATTTTTCTCATTATAATCTTAAGAATACTTTACGTATTATTCTGTCAGTCTGGTAGCTACTGTGAGCAACCTGTGTGAATCCATCATTGGTGTTGGGTGAATGACTTGGGAAATAATTTCGCTTTCTCGTGCCGGATTTTGATAAGGCAGAAGTAATTTTTGTCTTTTAACTCTCCATTCTTGAAGGTGAATGTTATGATATATCAGATCTGCTGAAAAGCTTGGCTATTGCATGTGGACCATCAGTCCAAACTAACGTTTGCTGTGGTCTCATGATTTTCTGGTTTGTATTTAATGCTGCCATCTATTTCTTTTCTGTTGCAGAATATGAAATATTAGATCTGGTGACTATTTTTTATTTCTAACATTTATGGGAAACAAGAACAGCTTGTGAGTGTCTTCACAGAATTCTGTATGTGTGAACTGGTTTTTTAACATGGTGTAACTTATTACTGGCATATACTTAACACTAAGCACGCATGTAAATACTACACCAGTTTTTAGGCTGGAAGACTTACACGTACCAAATATTCCTTGCAAAAAGGAATTGTCACTTCACCAGCGTCTTGGACTCATGCAATAGCAACGTGATCCGCACGCTTTTGTTTCTGTGGACTTATGCTCTGGTACTTACCTTGTCAGTCTGACAATTTTTTGCTCTGACATTGGGAAATAAAAATGCAGCGCAGGATTTCTCTTGCTGTTAACAGTGACAGCAATTTTTGCCGATGGAACGGCAGGAAGAATATTGCAGGTTGAAGTGCAAGGTCTCATGATCTTTGGCACTAGCTGGTGGAGCTTTCCTGCTCCTCTTAGCTTTATTTCAGAATAGCTGATAAAATAAAAATACACATCTGAAAAATGTGTATATTAAGCTCTCCATAAAAATACCTTCTTTAATAAAGTGATGTGATTAACATGCAAGCAAAAAATAGCTTTTCTTTCCTGCGGCCTTTAATTGAGAATTGTGAAAAATGACACATTCCTTCTTGGTTTCCTTTGATTTCATTTCTGCGCACTTCCATTCCGATTCGTTATGATAGTCTTGCAGTGATTTTGGTGAGCTTGGAAATATTTTATAGGCTGTCAGAATACATCTGTCTGATACTCTCGTGGGAAATGTGACAGATAAATCCTGTCTTCGTGGCCAATAAGGAGTTCTGAACAGGAGAACGCTGGTTCAAGTTGCTGCCGCTCGGATGGACAGAGCGGGCGTTTGCCCAGGACGTAGTTGCGCTGTGAAGCACCTTGTAGCAGCGCAGATGGCAGCAGGGAAGCGCCTCGTCAAGTACAAGATCTTCCTGTAGCAAGCGCTTCGTCGGTGTTCAAACTGGGTGGGCAGAGCTGTGAAAAGGAGCGCTGCGCGGGGAGGCGCTTGGAGCTGACCCGTGCCTCGCTGGGGCGCAGCAGCTGATGTACAGTCGGGGGCTGTTGGGAGTCTCGCAAGTACAGTTGATGATTTCTGCGGAGCTCGTCTGCCTGAAGAGAATAATTTCAGGGCGCTTGCAGTGGTGACAGGAAGTCTCTACCCTTCAGAAAGTAACTTATAGTCCCCCAGGGTGTGCAAAGGAGAGGAAAAGGCATCTTTGAGGAGTGTGTTAGTTCTCCGACAAGTGCTTTGTCTGCACGGATTAGTCCTGGCCTGCGTTAATGCTGCCAACCTTTCCCAGCACCAGCTATGGCAATGCAGGAAAACCAAGGTGGGTAGGAAAAAGTGGAGGTGGTTTTTGCGCTTCATCAGTAGAAAAGGGTGGATGATCTTCTGTAAATTACAAAGATGGTATTAAAGAGTCTGCATGGCTTTTTTTTTTCCTTTAAAAAAATTAAAAAATCCAATGCTATTTCTGAGCTCCAAGGGCTGACAGCTGTTCTAGTTNGAGAAGTCTTGTCAAGATGATATGCTTTCATTTTCCACGCTACCTGAGCTTCAGGATACTTTGCAGCAAGGACTGCTGCAAGTACCTAGATCTACACAGGTCTCTTGTGTGACCACTTCGCTTCTCCTTGCCTCAGGGGCTCTGCTTGTATGGCAGCATCAAACTCGTTACATTTTTCTAGCTTTTCCCATCTTTTCTTCATGCCCCAGAGATTTTGGATTCTGAGTAACACTTTGAACCAGTATTCAAATCTTTTTGTTGATTGAGAACTAACTGTCAGGATTCTTGATTTCATACTTTTTAGAAACTGTGATGACTCTGAGCTTTCTTTTTTCTATGACTGAAGACCCATTTTTTCAAAGCTAAAGGCAGACAGCTGTTGGACCGTAAGCAAACATTTAAATGCACTTGTGTGTGTGTCTTGAGGTATATCCCAGTGGTAAACTGGATCTTTAACTTCATCTGAGTATTTCGGGTAATTGCAGACAGTTTGGCACTGTCTGATCATGCCTTCGTGTTCCCAATACCCATGTGCATTGACAAGTTTTCCTTTCTACTTCTTCTTTGTTGTTTTTTAGTTTGGGGGCTTTTTTTGCTGGTGCTGAGGCTTCGGGGAGCAACATGCAAGTATCATCCTCACATCTTAAATATTTTCAATCCCAGTGCCAACTTACTATTTCAAAAAGTCACAAAGGGCCCTTCTATGTCTTAAGCTGATGGATGCTTTTACAAGCCTTATTTCAGTCTGTGTTTCTGCTTGCTGGAAAAAGTACAGTAGCAACTTGCATATGGTGAATGTCATAGTGTAGAAGGTTCTGCTTAAGTGTTTTTCCATTTTCAGAAGCAGATCCCAGGTGTTTCTGCCTCCCCCTGCAATTTGATGTCCATCAGTGCTTATTAGGCCCTGAGCAGCCTCACCTGGGCCTCCACCTGCGCTCAGGGGCCCGGCAGCTCCTTTGGAGCTCAGCCCTGGGCCGCAGACAGGCCTCATCTTTCCCTTTCTCCTAGAATTTAACAATGCGGTTATGCGGAACAACAGCCCTTCCTCAAAGAGTGGTAAGAAGAGATAACAGAACATTCAGAAAGCCTCCATCCTTGATGGGTGTCATCCTGCACTGGTGAGTTGTTGACACTGCGGAGTGCTGTGCTGCCTCATTTTTGACTCGTTGGAACTGCAACTTGGGTCATAAACTCCTGTGTTTTGTTGCTTGCTGTGTCTTGGGGTGGGGTTTTTTGTAGGAGCTTTTCCTCCAGAGAGAAAAGCTGAAAAAGCAGGTAGAGGAAGTTGCAATTCCAGTCGTTGCACGATAAGCAAAGTAAGAAACGTTTCAAATTAAAACTTTTTCAGAAATACCACAGTACTGCGTCACAGTGGGATACAAACTAACTGATTTGATCTTAACAGTTCCGATTTTTAATGCGTGAAACCAAACCCCTTGTCGACTGTGGCACCACAGACTGAGAAAAATGATCATCAGAAAAATCTTTGCTGCACTGAAGTTATCATTGATAGAGATGCAATCAAGGTCAAGATACCACAATGTGTGGGAGGAAGCTGGGTGAGAATTAGCAACTTCATCTAAGGCTTTATATCTCAGCTCCCTTCCAAGTTGTCTTTCTTCCTTTTTCTCTTAGTGACTGTGAAAGAGCCATGAGAAATTGTATCATATATATAATTTTCCCCATTATGTGAGATCTCGGGATCTTTTTGAAGTGAAGTTCAAATAGATTTGAGCTGATTCAGAAAAGAGGTCATTTAAGAATTCTTGTTTGTGTCAAGTGGTTCGCTTGATTTCACATGCTCTGGAAGGAGGTGAGAGATTGCTCCTGGTAGAAGCTCTGGGCAGGCTGTAGAAGACAGTTTCCTGAGGGAAGTTCAGGCATGGTTAAGATGGGATTATTCTGTATGGAGAGGTCGTGCACAACTTGAAGGCAGCAGCAGGTTCTCTCCTCCCTTCTTTTCTCTCCCATCCCACCTCTGCTTTCTGGCACGTTCTTTCACGTCCTTAGAAAGCCAGAAAAATGCTTGTACACGACGGACTGCGTTGCAGGATTTGATCCAATAACATCTTTGCACTGAGCGTTTGTATCCTCACTCTGTCACTTACAGATACTTTTAAAAGATGATGAGAGCACTTGAGAAGGGGGTAAGTCAAAGCCTTTAGCAACATTATCCTAGAGAAGAGAAAGTGTGTTTTCTTATGTTTGTTGTGTATAACGGTGACCTCTCTGGAGTTTAAGTAAAAAGGAGCTATTAAAAGAACTCAGAAGGAAGGAGAACCTATTGCTCCTATTGCTCCATGTGCTTACAACCTTGTAGGACCCACTGGTGTGTTTTTGGTGAGTTGGCTTGTGACAGCTCCCTGGCTCAGCCAGATACACCAAAGGTGTCCTGTAAGCAGGGAGGGCGCTGCAAGCCAGAAATCTGGCAGGAATTTCTTGTTATGCCCAGAGCAAGGGTCAGGAGCTAATCTTATTAGTAGGGCTTTGAAGAGAGCCTCAGAAACTCTGGCAACACCCCAGCCAGAGCACCAAGAGAGCGTTCTATATGTGCGCGCGAGTAGTTGACACCCATTAATTCAGATGTTTCTGAATTGTTAGACAGGTACTTACCTTTTTGCACAGCCTTTTCAAAGGCTGATACTGCTCTTTTTTTTTTTTTTTCTTTCTCTATTTTGGTTTGTTTATTGCATAACTCCAATAGAAAGGAATTCCTGAGGCATGAATGCTAAAGAGGAAGGAAGGAATAAGTGGTTCCAAGTTAAATTTTCATGTATTTATGCCTTATTATGGCCTGACAGTCAAAAATAATATTCTTTTCCTTTTATCCTGATTTTCTCTTTTGACTGTGTATTAAAAAACCACCAGCAGTAACAAAGTGTAAAAGATTGAATTAAATCCTAGTTAGAATGACTTCACCTTAAATAGTGGAATATCTTAGATCTCTTTCTCTTCCTTTTTTCTTTCTCTCTGTCTAGTCTACAGAGACTTGGCAGTCTCAAATACCCTTGGGTGTTCAAAGGTAGATCAGTCTGCGGCAGGGCTGCCTTTGATGTTTTCACCTACAAAAATGTCACATCGCAACCCGCTCTGTTATTTCGCATGGAATGTGAAAGATTTCACTAAAAGGTTAATTTCAAGTCTTGTTGAATTTTATATCGTTAAAGTCAATGCCTTTGCAAGGGTGCATCTAGAGCGGGTTTAGGATGAGAGGAGGGGCTGGTTCTACATTTCTGCTGCAGCCGTGTGAGCACGTATCAGAGTGCTTGGGGACACATAACCCCATCATCCAGTCCCTAGGGAGAAAGAACATCAGGAATTGCTACAGATACTTTAAATAGCACCACATCTGCCAATGATACCTTTAGCCATGTGTGTATGAGACCCCAATTTGGTCTGTGGTCAGTCTTGTCAAAGAAAAACCTAAAAGGAGGGTTGCACATCTTTTGTGGGAGATTTTGTAAGGGTAAGGATAATTCCAGATATCTGCTCTGATTTCTGAGGTTCAAGATGGATTTCTGGAATGCTTTGCAGAGTGATAGCTGGGTAAAATTCTTCTGAAACATTGTTTTTGCTGGTTCTTCCCCTCCCTTCAGAATCTGTGTTTCGAAGAAATGCTGTATGTTTGCATTAAAAGGGGCTTGGATTTCTTTGTGGGTGCAATAGATTTCACTGGGAAGGGTAAAATGTACTGGATTTCAAGCATTATTTTGGGAAAGCAGTAAGGTTTTCTGAAAGGTTCTTCAAGTTGGAGAAAAGGACTTGTTTATCAGTCATACCACAAATAATGCTCAGGCTCCAAAATTCCACCTTCTGCGGTGGAGTCACAATGAGGCCATTTAAAATTCCTTTTCTTGCCACTTCCAGTAATTGAATGTAGGTTTTTTAAGAACGTATTAAAATGTGTAACCCAGCAGCTCGGTGCCATTTTGCTGTTTGGCTGAAGGTTAGTAAACTCTGGCAAGTTCAAATTCTTTGAAAGTCATGGTCCAGCCTGTCACTTTCATTGTGGCGTTTGTGCTAACGGCAGGTATTTATCAGTGTCTCAGCACTACTTCCAATACAAACCTAGGTCATAACTGTGCAAACAGAAAGTGCCTGATGTGATGCCTTCCTAACCAGGAAGGTTTGGGTTTGGTTTGTTGATTTTTCTTCCCCCATTATCTTCATGTCAGAGATCAGTCTGGCCTGTCATTTTGGTAGGCATTTGCTTATTAAGGTGGCATGTCGAAGTTTGCATAGGAGAGCTCCCCTGCTGGTGGGAAAAACTGGGAACTAGTGAATTCAAATGATTAGCTGGGAAAAGAGGTGGGCAGCCTGGGCAGAGGGTGGCCTAGCTAACCAGTGCGATACCACTGCAACACTTCCAATTTCTTAGAGTTTAAGTGATCAGCAGCTCTGTTTCTTCAGTATCTTCATCTCTTTCCTCATGCTTGAGCTATGGAAAAGAGCGGTTGGGCAGTACTGAGATTTCTGTTGCCGTGGCATGTCCTGTGCTGAAGAACTGCTTCCTGCATTCCTGCCGCAGCTAGACTGGTTTGTGATTTCGACGTGCAATTACAAAGTTTGTCAGATTTTTGCATGTTAATATTTTCCACATGCACCCCTTAATAAGGTTATTGCTCTGCATTTTCTCCTAAACTCATTTTTTTGGACAAAAGGAACTCCTGAGTATGCTGGTATTTTCTGAACAAAGATGATGGTTTTGATGGGCAATATCCTCCAACTCAGAGGACTTCTTTTATTGATATAACGTAGCTGCCTCTTGCATAAAAGACGCAAACTCTGCAGCACGGCAGGAGAATAAACTAAGTCATAAACAGCTGATGGGATAATGCCCACGTTCTGAAGGAGCTGGTGATGCTGCCCTGATGGGGTCAGCTTGACCCCACCTGATTCTGGTTTTTTTGGTTGCGGATTGCCTTGTGCCTTGACTTGCCAGCCCTCTCCCCAGCTTCTGTGGCTGCAAAGGGCCTGATATCTACTCTTTTTACCTTCTTGCTGCTTAGGGAATGCCCTGAAAGGCTGTAGAGCAAGTCAAGGGACGCTTTTGAGCGTTGCCTTCTGCCGAGGCCTAGCCAGGCAGGCTTTTCCTCCTCTTCCTTTTCCTTCCTTCGGCTCTGGGCTGAGAACAGTACATGACAAACATCACTAGGTGGCATAGCCACCCTGGTGTACTACTCAGGTTAAACCACATTCGTAGCAGCTGAGGTTTGGATTATAGTTTGAAATGATTCCTGCCTGAAAGGCACGATGTCCTGGCCTTTTCTAGCACGCTCTTAGCACTTCATCACTGGCCTCCAGCAGCAGGCAGAGAGGGGGTGTGCTCAGGCTGGTGGCAGCTAGAGCTGTCCTGAGAGCTTCTGTGAAGGCAACACAGGCAAAAACCTGAAGATTTTGCATACTTGGGGGAAAACCAAAACCGAAACGATATTTCCAAACTTTCTGGAGATGCTGTTTTACCAGATGTATGCCTCTATCTCCCTGTCACATTACCCAGTTCCTGTGAAGGTCTGTTTCAGCCTTTTGGAATTTATTCCAGGAAATTCAGCAAAATTCCAAATCCAAACAGAACACTGTATTTATAGTAGGTGCTTATGCTCTAAGCACATGCTTTAGTGTTTTCACTAGAGAAGTGAAGAATAGCGATACAAAGCTCGAAGTTGAGCATCAGTTAAGTGTGTTGTTGGAGTTAGGACTTCTGAGTATTTATGAAACTAGCTGGGAGAACTCAGTTTAAAAGATATATGATGGTTTCTATATGCGTTCTGTGTGACTCAGAAATTTCTCAGCAGCTGAGGAGCGTCTATTTCGAAAGCAAATTCATTGAACTGTGATTTTACTAATTCTCTGTGCTCTAAACCAACGTTGAGTTTTCAGGCACGCTGATTTGTCAGCAGTGATTTTAATTTGAGTGGTAGGGATGTGCTGAAGGATGAAATGTGAGTTGTAATTTACAGTGAGGAGTCATGATTTAAAAGAACTGCTGATATATGCTCAGGTATGTTGTTCATGGATTGTATTCATATTTAGCTGCTGCGATGGGGTGTTTTGGAGGGTGCTGACAGTTATTTAGAAGATTGCTGCTTTTTGAAAATAAAGCATGACTTCCACTTCATTTGTAAAGAAACGAGAGAATGTGGTGGTGGTATTATTGTCATTATCGGAGCTTGAAACCCATTCTGGTCACCTATCAAAAGCAAAATAGAAGTCTCTTCCAAGATCCCCTACCAAAATACTCCTGGGAAATCGAAATAGTCTGGTAAAATAGATCTCAAGAGCTGTGGATTGAACATAGGGCATTGGGAATGTCTTGCCTATAATAGGGTGGGGTTTTTTCCAAGGGCATCCACTGTTAGAATATTGCATAAATACCATATTTATTTCCACTGAGAAGAAAAAATGTCTTCACTGTAACAGGAACATTCTGAGACAGTGGCCAGTGGTGGTGATGGATAGATTTAGGGAGCCTAATGTAGCATGTACTGTTCCTCATGTGGAGATCACGTGAAGTATTTAAGGTGGACACATTTGCATTTGCTCCGGGTTCTGTCCCCTCCTCGGCTCTATGATAAAAATCGCAAGAAAGCACCAGGATAATGGTGGGTCCTTGCTTAAAATAATGCTGTAGGCTTCCCACACAGGAGAGAGTGAGTTGTTGAAGGGGATTTTTATGGCTCACTGGAACTGACGTCAGGCTCGCCCACAGCCGAGGACTGGAGAAATTCTGAAGCCGTGCAGGCGAGCAGCTCCTTCCTCTCGGGCAGAATAATCACAAGCAGGTTTGCATCCCTGGCTGTGATGCGCTGGAGATTTTTGCCGGCAGAAAACGAGCTTTTCTAAAATTGCTGTGTGAAAATAAAAGCATCCTTAGTGGGAAACGTAGCTCTTCCCTGTGCGTGTCCCTGGACCATGTTGTTTTCATTTGTTGGAGGGCTTTTTTATTATTTGTAGGGATTTTTTGTTTGTTGTTGACGTGTCTTGAAAGGGACGTCTTTCTCTGTGGTCCATCCATTTCCTTCTTCCTTATCCCTTCTGGCCTGATTTTACTTCTAGATACGTATTTCTGTGTGTGCATGTAATGATGTTGATCTGTACTAATCCTCTCTGTTGATGTGCTTTGTATTTCTGGGCTTTGTTCCCTCTTTTGATTAGATGCACAAAGCAATTTGGCCAAAAGCGTGCCACAGATCGGTGGGAAAATGTAGATTAAATCTCCAGGTTTTTTTTTTTCCTTCTGTGCCCGTTAAAAAATGGAAAGATTTCCAGCCCCTGAGATGCTTGCTCTAAAGGGCTCTTGAAATGAAAACTTAAGAAGCAGACACAGGAGAATATATTTTCTGGATCTTACTAGACAGCCTAAAGTTAAACCCTCTTAGCATTAATTCCGCAGAAGAGAGAAGCATTTCCTTTAGAAATGCTAGTTTCATCTTGACAGTGAATGTGATGTGAAGAAGACAGGCAACACCAAGCCCAGCCAGACATCCTCTCTCTCGATGGTGCAGCATGGAGGAGGTGAGGACACCACAGAGGGCAAGCTTGCTTCTTTTCATCCTTGCAGTGGAGAGGTCAGGTTTAGGTACACCATCTGCTCCTACTTTTTGCATTAAAAATTTCCATGTAGCACATAGCAAAACCCAGCGATGAGGAGCTCTTTGAGTGAAAAATTTGCATGGGTGGTGCCAGGAATTGTTCTCACTTGGAATGCAGAATTGCTCACACAAGCAGCTTCAGAAATTCAGTGTTAGTACCTGTGCTGGTGTCGGTTGTTCTTGCTTTGACTTCCCCGAGGTTTAAGTTAAGCAAAATCTGATTGAAACGGGAAGGACACCAACTAGATGTCACAGCAATCACCTCTCTGTGTATCCTTCCAGACTTTTCTGTTGTAAAAAGTTTTCAACAGCTGAGCGCGTGAGGACTTCTTAAGGCCTATAGCTCAGAGCTGGCGGGTAGAGTTTACATTTACTTTTTTTCTTTGCTTGCGTGTGTTTGTGCCTTTTTGTGTGTGTTTTGAAACAATTTGCAAATGGTCAACTCTACTCAGAAGCCTAAAAATCAAGGAATGCTCACAAACATTTTAGAAAGTTTTCGTTATGCTGTAGAATGGTTTCATGCTACAAAATCGGTTCAGAGTGACAGGAATGCGCTTGATGATAGCAGCTTTACAGGGTGGAAGTTGGATCCCAGGTTTACAACCTATTTGCTGTAGTCCACCTGAAAAATCATGAATCTGCTTGTATATACATGGTAAATTAGTAAGGATTTCTGCATCTGAGTGGGTAAAGAATTAAAAGCCGGAGAATTCAGGGACAACTTTGTTAGTCAGCTGCAGTTTTTGCTCTCTTTCTCTTGTCGGTGGTTTCAATTCCCCACATTGCAGTTCTTGCTTGCAGTGTGAGGATCACGATGCTTGCCCATCTCTAGAATGTGTTTGAGGACATCATCTGAAAAAGTGCATTCATAAATACATATTTTTTAAAAAAAAATCCCACCCTAGTAAACGAAGATCCTGAGCATAAGTGAAATAAGAAAATTCATAAGATGTAGAATAAAAAAAATGGTTCCAAATTATGTGTCAGAGTCTGTGCTGATACCAGGCGTGGTCCATGAAGGAGAGGGAGGATGGGTTTTACAGTTTCCGCACTGCTTGTGGACAAGAGTTCTTGGCAGTAAAACATCTGTTAGCTTAGAGAGAACAATAAGTGGATGGTAGCGAGTTAGGTCAATGTTCTGATGTGGAAAAGAGCTAAGGCTTGACTTGTCTTGAAGCAGTCAAGAGAGAAGATGAGATGAAGGAATAGAAGTAGGCAGGAAGGAAGGACAGTTGGACACTAGAAATATAGAGTGATCAAGTATTGCTCCAGGGAAAATATATGTATTGGAGGAAGGAAAAAAATGGAACATTTCTTTCATCTTTCGTAGAAAAGGAGGGTAACATCATGGATGTGTCAAACCGAAAGGAAGGGAAAGATGGTTACCCTTGCCAGTGTTCTTGTAAGGAATCGTTCAAACCCCACGCAGGAAAACAACAGAGATGGAGAGATAAGAGTCGAGTGCAGTTAAAGGACAACTGATAATGAAGCAGGATTCGGTGGTATTGGAGAAGTAATTGTTTGGCCGGGAAGCTGGCCAAACAGATGGAGGCTTTATACTGGAAGAGGTCAGTTCCAGTTTTTACCATTCTGCCTGCGCTATAGTAACAGAAGGGCACAGCATAGTGTGAAAGAGAGGGTGAGCCGGACTGGAGACTGAATCACCTCTGCCTTTGCTGGGTCTTGCGTTGCAGAGACTCAGTGATATCAGTAAAAGTTAAGGAAAGGCAGGAAAGGGAGGTCGGGGATCAGGAAAGACTTCTAGTGCTGCTAGAGGATCTACAAGCATTTACTTGTGTGACTCATCACTATGAAAAAATTAGCATCAGTATGAGAGAGGAAGGTGCAAGCATACCCAAAGAACCTTTCTTCATAAGAGAAAACCCAAACCCAAACAAATGATCCTGCCACCAACCAAAAAACCCAGCAACAAAAAACCCCCAGTCTGTAAACTGAAACTGCAGGCTGTCTTGTGCTGATTGATATGAAGTGTTCAGAACAAAGTGAGTTTTTTCATATATGCCTAAAATATCTGTCAGTTGATGCAGAAAACGTGGTGAGTACCAAACTAAGCAGTCTTGTTACTGTAAATAGTTCTTTCCCAGCCAGAAGAGGAGTAGGAGGCTTCAGGAGCTGAACAGAGGTGGTCTTGAAATTCTACATGAAAAACAATTGCTTGTCTTTTAATTCCCCAGATGAGTTCTTCGGCATCTTGGTATGTGTTCCTAGAGTCTAGATCTTCTAGCAATATAGAAATGGGTGCAGCTCAGCTTGATTGCAGCACTGGTCTACAGGCCATAAACATTTTAGCTGGGGCTGGCTGCAGTTAACTTTAAGCTGTATGCGGAGTTCTAGTTTGAGTCTTTGTCATTAGGCTTGAGGGTTAGCATCTGGAGATGAACTTACATTTTCTGAATACTTGGTGTTGCAGTAAGTCAAACAAAAACCTCGATGGGGAGGACAATCAGCACATTGAAGTAAAAAACCTACGATCAGGACCATCCTTTATGCTCACCAACCCGCCCCTCCCCGCCCCTCCTGCTAGCCCATATCACTGTCTAGTTGTCATCTACTGCTCGCTGGGTCTGTTGGTTTCTCGGCTCAGAAGCAGCTGCCATGTGATGTGAATGATATTTTCAAGTCCTGTGTTTTGAGTTCTTGCGATCGCAACGTGCAGAGAATTGGCAAGCTCTGGGAAACAAAATGGCATGCTCTATTTTGTCACTAGAAGTATGTTCAATCTGCTATTTGATTCTCTGGAGCATTTTGATTAAGCTCCAGTGAAGTTCTGTGAAAAGTGAAAATCCTCTTTATTCTTTCTCTCCAAGAAAATGAGACGCACAACATTGTCAAAATATTTGCCTAATCTTGCAGATTTGAATACTTGTTGTAGTTCTTCTGACAGACCAAAACAATGGTCATTAAACGAGAAACAGATGCAATAAGTACGCGGGCGAGCTTGCTAGGATAGACTGAGGGGGAAGGGGGGGAATCTGCCAACAGTGCTCACTGAGCACTGGAGAATAAAGAAAAAGAAAAGCTTTCCTTGCCATTGTACCCCATAAATAATCATTTTCTTGTCGTAATCTAGGCATTGTGCTCCTCTGCGTTGGTGTTTTCATATGTTCTGGTGCAATATTGGCTTCAAATCTGGATGCTCCTTTTGGCTTACTAGAATTTATTCCTTGCTAGGAAAGGAAAATGCCAAAGAAATGTGTGTTGGTTGGTTGGTTGGCTGGCTTAAGGTGTTTTGTTGGTTTGGTGATGTGTGTGATGGGGTTTTTTTGTGGTGGTGTTTTTCCTCTCCTGGTTTTACTCACTGCAGCACTATTATTTTAGGACTAAAGGCCATTGTCCAGAAAGAATCTGGTTATGCTAAATTACGTTCAAGGTTTTGTGTGATGGGGGGCACAGAAACTGCTCAAAACAAAGAAGTCTCACTTTGGGAGCTGTTAAATTTTACCTCAAGATCTGGAGTATCAGGAATCGTCAGCAGGTGTATAGTAAAGGTCTGTTTTGTGGTCGCAGGGCTGATGTGTGGACTCATCAGGACTTAACTTAGGGATAGACTGAGCTTTCCAGCTTTTTAAAGGATTATGCACCATACGATTGTAGAGATCGTTGTCTGGATTCTACAGTGAGAGATACATATTTCCCTAATTACTACTTTAATTAATGGCTCTTTTGGGATATGAGATACTTGAAGTTGAAGAACTTATGTGATACCTGAGACAGTCTTTTAAATATCTCTCTGGAAAAAAGAAAAGAAAAAAAAGATACTGCATAAGGTGAAGAGAAAAACTTGGAAACAGGGAGTCAGATAATAATTCTCTTCCTGGAGCTCTGTCAGTGGAGAAGAGGTTCTGCTGGCCAAAGCTTAAAACCAGGCCAATCAACCCAATACCTGTGTTTAAACATCTGGAAGAAATATCTATATTTCTTGTGAGAAACACAAAAATGGTGATCATTAACTGTGGTTAGAGAGACTTTATTCACACACGTACAGCTCCAGCGTGCGTCAGTGGTTCCTCGCCACGTACAGCCTGGTGTAAAGTTGGGGTATCTACTGTGTCTTCTCTCTGGGGCTCTTCCCGCTGACTCGCTGGGACTGGAAGCACAAGGACGTTCAGAAATGAAGTTCTGCTGGCGAGTGACCCCGCTCCACCTCTCTCCCTCCCCGTTTAATGTATCTCTCTACTATGTGTTACGTGGGGGGGGGGGTTTCCAAGTGTACTTGTAAGGTCTTTTCTCGTCCTTCTGCTGCCTGAAATGCAGCCTATTGACATTGTAATACTGTATTTATGTTACTTAATGACTGTGACTTGTGATAGTATATCCATGTTTCTTGAACATAATGACACATTTTCATCCTCTCAAAATGTAGGGAGAAATGATTGAAGCACAAAAGTTGATCTGAATTTACTCCCAGGTTTTGAGGGTTTGATTGCGTACCCTGATGCATCTGATGCTTCTGAAAATGAGACCCTTGGTGAAAGTGACTGAGCTGGAACTCCTGACTTACTCTACCTGCAGGCGTAACTTGTAAGAGAAGGTTCGTCTTGACGGAGCTGGTAGTAGTAGAAGCCTTATCTCTGAGCACTAAGAGCCTCCCATTCACCATCTTCGGATGAATTTCAGACTCAAGTTGCAAACCAGTCATAAGTTAATATAAGAGATAAGAGGAATAAGTGCTTCTCAGATGCTCAGAGTGGTGGTTTGTTGGGGGTTTTTT